>BQNB010161297.1:0-14696 GCA_026074375.1 Tanacetum coccineum
TTTTAAACTAAGCTAGCATCCTACCACCTCTGAAGCATCACCATGACATAACCAAGTAGCTTACAAGCACCTCTATCACCACCCTTAAGCACCAAGTCTTGCTTTGTCACCTCCTTATCACTTGTGGTTAGCCGTAACCCTCTAAGACCCCCACAACCTTCCACCTTGATTAGCTACATTCCTAGCCCACCACACTCACCCTAGGCCATCCTTAGTCATCTATCCACGGCCCTTAACCCTTAGCCACCAAGAAAACTTGGGCACCAAGGGTTTTGAACCCTATAAATAGCCGAAACACACACACTCTTCAATCACACCTCAAATTTCATCATACACTCAAATAGAGTTCTAACTCAGACCAAGAAGGATCAAGTGAAGTCCCTAAGCTCAGAATAGAAGCCAAGAATCAAGAGAAAAGAACCCTTGAAGTCGTTACTAGGCGTACGAACCCAAAAACCCCATTTCGACCCATTTTAGCTCAAGTAAGCTCAAAATCTTGTTCAATAAGCTTATAATATGTATTAGAATGTTCATAATACTCTTAAGATCATATATGAACTCTTGTTAAAGCCTTGAATCCTCAAACCCATGCATTTTTTATTAAAACCCTAAAAACGACCCATTTTGATTTTCTAGCTAACAAATCCTTTTTCTAAACTTTTGTTACGTTATAACATCTTATTTTAGCTTATTCTAATAAGCTATAACCTGCAAATATCATTTGGAACCCTAAAATAAGCTTGCATGGCTTTTTGGACTTGATTTGTAAATTATTTCCATGCAAGGGGTATATATCGTAACTTTCTAAAATTTATAACTAGAGGGGCTGAAAATGTCATTATTCTAAAGTTATAACTATAAGGACCTATCTTGCCAAGTTCTAAAGTTAAAGGTTTAAATTATATATACTTTATATATAAAGGACTAAACTTGTAAAAGTTTATAAACCAAGGGTATATATTGCCATTTTTGCAAACTTGAAAATATAAAATATAATATTTTTATATAAATTATAAAACTTGATTTTATTAAAACCCGACACATTAGTCATTATTAATCATTGATCGGCGCATTATAAAACAATTACGTTATATATTTAACGTAATTTATCATCGACTAACTTTTGAAGAAACTTAAAATCTTATCGTATCACGTTACTAGGGAGCTTCTTGTAAGGAGTTTCATTTGGGTATACGTTTTAACGAGTTTGCTGGATTTACGATTTAAAGTGTCCTGGCTCCTCAAACGTTTACTACATGACCTCTGAATTATGATGGCCCGAACAGTGATACAATAATTCTATAAATTAATAAATCAAAGTAATACGTTAAAATTTATAAATTTTTGAAACATAAACCATAACACTAAGAATTGACATATTACCCCAGGTTGCGTGACGAAGCCGTTAGTTTCACTTGATATACTTTTGCCATCAATCAGATTTTCCCTGTTAAGGTAAGTTTATAGCCTCACATTTTAAATCTTCTAGTGTTTTCATAAACCCGCGAGGGGGATATATGCTATAAACCATGAATACGAGTGTTTTTCCAACTGTATGCTATCATGATATATTATTGCTTAAGTCCTTACTTTTGCCATTAAGACTCCACTATCATGAACCGTTAATTACTTTCCGGAGTAAGCGCGAATGTTGTGAATAGATCTATTTGGGACTGAGCTTCCCCGTTGGTGTACCTATACTTTCTGGTAACCAAACGTACGTCATTTGAAACACTAAGCGGGTGTTTGGCAAAGGCACCCGTTGGGGCAATTTATTATGATTATTGATTATCTCAAGGTCTCGGTGCATGAGCTTTGGGCAATAATACTGTTTTCCATAATAATTGTACTCATTGCAATTATTACACTTATGGGTGTATCACAACGTAACCCACTATTGAACTTGTATTCAAACTGTTTACCATAAACTTATGAATTTTACTCAACCATTGTGTTGACCTTTTTATCATGTTTATCTTAGGTATTTGAGCAACTTATGGCACGGAGTGGCACGGACTTGAAGATGGCTAAACTGTTATCATTCAAACTTTATGTTTTCATGTAGATTTTATGACCTCTGTTTGTAAAAACTCTGATGAAATAAGGAATGATAACTTATCTTTTAAAAACGTCTCTTTTGAGTCGTTTTCTATGATTATGACTGTTGTACTATGAAATAATACCCCAGATTAGCTTTCGCTGCTATATGTCAAAAATGGGGGGTGTTATATCTTGCAAATCGGATTATGCAAACTAGTCCAATCAAGTGTAGTTTTAATCCATTGAATCTTCGCTTTATTCTTATTTGCTTGTTAGTTTGCTAAGTTTTTAAACCTCTCTTCAAAAAACAAAAATCATTAATTACGTCAAAATCCCCGCCAACGATCCCGGCTTACCATTCAAACCTCTTGCTACTACGGACGAGTAGCCTTATTTTTGTGTTTCGCCAAGAAGCCCGGTAACCGTGTTATAAATTTAAAACTTGCACACATCGGGACATTTCATGTTTTTGGCGCCGCCGTCGGGGTCTTTGATCACGTAGTTTCTTGTTTTTCATTTGTGTTTTAATAATTTCTTAGCATTTCCGTTCTTTGTCTTTCGAAAAAAATATATTTTCTCCTAACAGTTTAATCCAGTCGATCGGCCCAGTAGTCCAGCCGACCGACCAGACAAAAACTCAAGCCCAGGACTGTGCAGCCATCCGGCCTAAGCCCGCAGCCGCCAGACCCGTTCTCTTTTCAACCCAGATCCACTCGAGCCGTCCGGCCCGAGCCTTTAGCCGTTCTGTTCGATGGATCCACATATTGTGAAAATGATGATTCATCAACACTTGTGGATGGTGGAGCAAATGGATTTACAAACGTATTTCCATCAAACATAGCATTCGGAACATTATCAGCAACTATTTTAGGTTAGAGTGGAGCATGATTTTCTTGTTGCTGAATATGTTGTTGTAGTTCGAGCTCGTCAACATCCTATAAATTTTTTGTAATGTTTGTAGCTTGAGAGGATGAATTTGTTGGTGTCGGTGTGGTGTTTGCTATTGTGGTAGATGCAGTTGGAGTCTGAAGAACATGAGGTGCTTAAGCAGCCAGAACAGTTCTTGGAGGAGCTGACGGTTGACCACCAATATAATCATCATACATAGCTTCGAATAGTAAATCCAATTCACGTTTAGTTAGTTTTTGAGTTGTTATTGCTGACGGAGCATAGGTAAGATTGAGTCCTAAACTGATTTATCCAGAAGTCATGCTTTGAAGCCCGAGTTTTGAACTGCGTTGTTCAAAAGCCATAGCTAAAAGTTCATTAAATAACACATTCATCGTCTCCATGATTTTCTTTGTCTGACGGTTGTAAACTCTATACGCACAGTAAGTAGCAAAATAACCAATGAAAAAGCCAATGTCACCTTTTGCACCATGCTTCCCAATATCTTCATAGTCATTCTTGGGATAACAGAGAGCCCCTAATACATGTAGAAATGAAATATCCGGTTTTCTGCCATTGATAAGCTCGTATTGTGTTTTGTTGAATCGACGATGAATGATGGAGCGGTTTTAAGTATAGCACGCAGTAGCAATTGCTTTACCTCAAAAGAATAATAGTGCACGAGAGAAAATCAACATTGTTCTAGCAGCCTTAACTAGCGTCCAGTTTCTTCGTTCCACGACTCCATTTTGTTAAGGTGTTCTAACAGAATACGCTTGGTAAAAGATGCCAACACTATTAAAGTATTCATGAAGCACCTGATTCTTGAATTCTGTGCCATTGTCGGTTCTTATAATGATGATTGGAGCTTGTAGAAGAACTATAATTTTATTCAGAAATATTTTATTCTCTTCTGGTGCTTCATCTTTTAATCTAAGAAAGTATACCCAAGTGTAACGAGAGTAGTCATCTACTATTACCAGAACATACCACTTTCCATTGATACTTTTGACTCTCATCAGACCACACAAATCCATATGAAGAAGGTGTAACCTCTACTTAGAATTAGGAACTCATTTAGGTGGGTGAGAAGCCTTTTTGATTTTTCCTTGCTCACATGAGGGACAAAGATTTTCTTTATAGTATTTGAATTTTGGAAGACCGGTGACAAGATCATTTTTAACAAGATCATTTATGGTGTCAAAGTTAAGATGGGATAAACGTTGATGCCATAACCATGACTTGGTAGAAGTAGCCCGAGCCATGATGCAAATTGAAGATGCAGAGGCCATTTCATGGAGATTGATGGTGTAAAGGTTTGTTGTATGATTTCCTATCAAAAAATCAACTCCTTCGAGGTTTTTGACGAAATAGTTGTTCCTTCTAAAAGCGACCTCTAAATCTGAATCATAAAACTGCCTAACCGAGAACAGGTTGTGCCCTAATGCTTCAACAAAATAAACCTCGGTGATTAATATATTTCCCCACTGAAGATCACCATAACCCATAATTGAAGCAACATGATCATTTCCAAAGCAGACGGTTCCCAAGAACTTCTAAACAAAATTTATGAAAAGCTTTAGATTTCCTGTCAGATGCTTTGAGCACCCCAAGTCGATGCACCATAAATAGATTTGAATGACCTCAGCTGATCCATTTGAGTCATAGATGGGAGCTTTGTCAATCTGAGTACCCGATGTTGATGCTTGCTGCAAATTAGCCATCAAAATGCAGTTTACATTGACTTCTTCAATCTCATTAAGATCTCCAGCAGCAGCCATGAAATAAATTCCTCAGCATGGAGTTAGATCCCTACCTCTTCCTTTTGAGCAATCAACAACTGTGTCTAAACATAAGTAACATCCCTTTTTCTTGGTCTGACTATGCAGTTCCTAGCAAAATGACCCAATCCTCTATAGTTGTAACACCGTATCTGATTTCTGTTGTTCCCATTACCATTACCTTTAGCCCGTGCTGCTACAACATTACCATTCCTAATTTGATTCGCATTCGAATTAGCAATCCCCAGAACAAAAATAAGCCCATTCTTATTTCCAACATTCTAAACACCTAGATTCTGAACTGCATTCTGAACAACCAGATTCTTGACATTGTGTACTGCGTTATACCCATTCAGATTTCCAACATTCTACCCAACATACTGTCTAAACTAATTTCCCCTATTAACTTCAACCATCTGCATCTATTTGTCTTGACCTAAATTCATACGCGGCTGTGCCATCTACCTATTACAAGGGTTTAATGAAATTCTTTGGTTGTTGTTGGTTGGTGTTGAGTAGTTTAGTTTGAATGCTTTAGCCATTAGAACAAGTGCCATGTTCATTGCAGTTGTGGGATCTGTAATGTATTTAGGATTTGGCATTGGTTGTTGTATGTAGTTTATGTTGAATGATGGTTGTGGGTTGAAGTTGTTGTTGGGTTGTGGCTGTTAAATGTAGGTAATCGATGATGGTTGATCTTGGTGAAACACTGGATAGTTGTAAGAATTGTTAGAATTTTCCATAAGTTCCAAAGGATCATGTGCTTTTGCTAGTCATTCTTCCCTCAGTTCATTTACCTCTGCCTGTATGTATTTCAAGAAATCAAACAACTGAGTGTAATCTACTTCATGTAAATCCTTTGTTTGGTGAACAATGGTAACATGTCGTCTCCATTCTGGTTGTAAGTTGTTTAGGAACTTAAGATTGCTGGCAATCTTTTCTGGAAAGTGTTTGTTTCTTTTAAAATCATTCATTAGCTTTGAAAAACGATGATAGTAAGACTCAATTGATTCTCCATCAGTAGAAGTAAACCTTTCCCATTCATTAAACAACTTAGCCTTTTTGTCTTGAATCCCAATATCAGAACCTTTCATCATATGCTGAACACGTAACCAGATTTCCTGAGCAGTTTCACAACTATCTATAGCAGCATAGATGTCTTCAGGAAGACCCATTAGAATAATCTGAATGGCTTGATCATCAGCTTCCATTTGCTTTACTTCTTTTTCAGTAAGTTCATCATCAGTCTGCTCATGAAAGGTTTTAGCAACAGGGACTTCACGATCTGGATCACCTGGTTCAGGAATCATTCATCTGACATATGGACCATTCATAATGGAGTTGTAGATTAGCATTCCATTTGGTTTACTCTTTGCATAACGAAGAAGACGAGAAGACCATGGAACATAGTTGTCTTTATTGAGCATAGGTGGATGGTTTTCAGAACTAGCAGCATAAATGTCTTGTTGAGTCGACATTGCAAAAGTGATGTGAAATGATTAAAGATTGATTGAATAGTAATAAAGGAGGATTGTGTTAAGAGATGTTGTGGTCGGTGATTAAGATTGATATTTCACGGGATTTTACAAGTCTTCACTAAAACCGAGAAATCCCAGAATTTCACAAGATTTTACAAAGTAAGACAAACCGTAGAAAATAAAATCTTTTTGGATAAATGTAATATTTCTCAAGGTTTATGACACTGTAATGTTTCTCAAGGAATATGTCACTGTAATGTTTTTCAAGGAATATGTCACTGTAATGTTTCTCAAGGAATATGTCACTGTAATGTTTCTCAAGAAATATGTCAATGTAATGTTTCTCAAGGAATATGTCACTATAATGTTTCTCAAGGAATATGTCAATGTAATGTTTCGCTTGGTGTATAAAAATTGGACAGAGTTTCGTCTTGCACAATTACTTATTTCGCTTGAGTTAACAACCTGTCATAAATCGCATGCATACATAAATCGCATACATATTTCAATTGACGTATTTCACATGACCTAAGAAAAATTAAGCAGAGTTTTATTTCCAAGAAATGACATATTTCGCTTGAACTAAACCTGTCATATTTTGCTTGCTTACATAAATCATGATAACATCAAATATTTATTACTTTTTAATAACAATATATTCCCATTTCTATTACCTGCAAATGTTTCACTAAAACTCGAAAATGAGATATTTTCTATCATTTTGTAGTTTTCAGGTGAAATGCAAGAGAGTGACAAGAAACAAGGGAAAAAGGACTCAAAGTGTAAATATTTAAAGAATATTATGATGTAACTCCAAAAATGGATACACCGTAACATATATTAAGCAAGTACGATCAATGACAACTTTACGGCATAACACCATATCTAGTTACTTCGTAACCATGTATTTGGAAGGAAATCTTACCCAAGATAGAGTTACAGTATAACACCTCTTATGGTTACGCCGTAACCATGAATAATTATAAATATGGAAGGAAGATCGCGTACTTATGGATATTATTTGAAGGATACGGTATAACACCATATCTGGTTACGCCGTAACAACTGCTTATGCATGGAATGTCGTGTATTAAGGTTACGCCATAACACATTTATAAGTTATGTCGTAACAGGTTCGATACCTATAAATAGAAGGCCCTTAGTATGCTTTTCCGACATCACTTCTCTACAGCATTTGGAGGGCGACGGAAGGCTTCAACCTTTGAATAATTCCACCTGGAGTCCAAGGGAAGATTCACACTTTAATTTAATTTTTGTAATTTTTAATCGTTTAAATAATTGAATAATGTAGATTTTGAGCTTTCTAATCTATGTTTACTTCTATTTTTGTTGTATTTCTGTTACCAATGAGCGGCTAAAGCACTTAAAAGTACTGGCCTAGTTATGTAATTATTGTTGTTATGATGTTGTTTCCTATTCAATTATGGTTTTGTTAGATATTCCTTGACTATCGTGTAACCCTGGGTTTTGGTAGTACGTGTGGTTTGGACCTGGCTTGCCCTATTATTAGATTATCTAGTCAATATGAGATCGATCAGGTACTAGGGATGATCTATGACTCCGACCCCTAGTGTAGGAACTAACTGGTCTCCGTACTTATCACTTAATATACTTAAAAAGCACAAGAACTCTTTCAGAGAGGGTTAATAATCTTTATAGGTTATTAGATATGTTTTGGGAATAGTTGGGATTAATCAATACAACCTGGATATCCAACCTCCTATACGATTTGGACTAAGTCAGAATTGTGGGAAATATAGGATAGACTGCATATGTATATTCAAGTCTATCGACCTTAGAAACCGCTAATGAAACCATAGTTTAACATTGCACAGGAAAATGTTTTCATAATAGGAGTAATGAAGTAACTAGGTTAGCACGTTTTCTCTTTTGATATCTCCAACTCTTTTAATTTTATTGTTTTTTTAAATTCATTACAAATCAAATCAAAAACCATTTTTCTAAACGTGACATTTCAAATTAAAACTAATTACAACTTAGCTCTTGGGACGACCTCGGATTTACTATTCTATACTACCCACTATCGGGTTCTCTGCCCGTTAGTGCGTTGTTAGGTAGATCATGTTTTATAAATTTAAAACTTGGTAAAAATATATTTTAAATTAAAATTGCATCAAGTTTTTAGCGCTGTTGCCGGGGTGCTAAAAATTAGAATTAATTTGATTATTTGATTATTTCTCTTTTTTCCCTAAACTCTATATCTGTAGGAACTATGGCTGGAGTAGACGTCAGTACTCTCACCATTGAACAATACCTAGCATTGTCACGAGAAAACCAGGCACCAGGCGTGGTTAAACCCAAAATCAGAGACAATGTCAATTTCAAAATCAAGAGTCAATTCATGCGTGAACTAAGGGAACATAATTTATCCAGGAACAAGAATGAGGATGCTCACAATCACATTGATCGTGTCCTTAGCATCGTTGGGTTATTTAATATTCTCGGAGTCTCTAAAGACGTAGTCATGCTCCGAGTTTTTCCCTTTACTCTTACAGGATCCGCAAAAAGATGGGTAGACAGACTCACCCCAAGAACTATCAATACCTGGGATCTCCTCAAAAAGGCCTTTATCCAAAGGTATTGCCCACCTTCTAAGACCGCAAAGCAGCTTGAAGACATTCACAACTTCAAGCAAGAAGGAGAAGAATCATTATACCAGGCTTAGGAGCGATCATGACATCAATGGTCATCAAAAGGTAAATATCTTTTATAAGGGTTTGAGCACTATGAACCGTCAATTGCTTAATTCACATGGACCAATCCCTAGGATGACACCAGCCCGAGCTCTCATAGCAATTCAGACTATGGCTGACCATTCCCAAAAATGGCACGACAGAACGACAAGCAGGTATATTGGAAGCAATAGTAGCCGTGATGGACTAGCTGCATTAGTAAATAAGTTGGACAACCTGAGGAGAGACATGAAGAAGCTAAAGGGAAGTGTTCATGCAATCCAGGTTGGATGCCAAATTTGCGAAGGACCTCACCTCGACAAGGATTGTCCCCTCAACGAGGAAGTTAAACAAGTTGAAGAGGTCAAATATGGAGAATTTAGACGAACAAAGCCTTTTAACGGGAATAATAGAGGATGACAAATCTTGGCTAAAAATACTTAAGAACTACATCGTGAGAATAAGCCTCTCATTAGGACAGTAAAACAGACGAATGGCTGAAATCTTTTTGCCATAATTAGAAAAAAACCAAAACCACCTTGATGAAATCATCCAAGTTTCTAAAGTCTGGTCTTGGGTAACTACTTTGGCTAAAGGAAGCAGTAACAAGTACAGATAAAAATGAGATTGCTATAGCATATTCACTAATTTTGGAGCACCTTTATACACCTTGATTCTACTTTACTCTCATGAAGAACATTCTCCTGAAGAAATCGAGTACTTTTTGGCTAATTCTGGATTTTCAAATGACGATGAATTTAAAAAATTTACATCAATCCCTAACGAAGATTTAACCTCCCCAAAACAAACAACAACCCACTATATAGAACAGTACATTCCCTCAATTCCTTTTCCCAGGAGGCTCGAACAACATGCCGAAGAAGCATTGATCTATAAAACCATGGAAAGCCTAAAGAAAATTAAGTCAAATCAACCTTTCCTCAAGGAAATCAAGCAATCTAACGAATATCCTAAATTTATGAAGTACCTTATAGCAAACAAGCCATTAACTATGGAAAATGAAGACTTTAGAATAAATCGCAGATGCTCAGCCCTTCTCCTTAACAAACTACCCCCAAAGGAGAAAGATCCTGGAAGCTTTATCCTACCCTGCTCAATTGGAAGGTTAGACTTTAACAACGCTTTAGCAGACTTAGGAGTAAGCATTAACATCATGCCTAATCTATGTACAAACGTCTAGGTATAGGGAAGCTTGAAACAATCAAAATGAACATAGAGCTGACCGATAATTCTAAATGCATTTCGAAAGGGATTGTTAGGAATCTTCTGACAAAAATTGATAAATTTATCTTACCCATCGATTTTATTGTACTTGATGTCCTGGAAGATTTTAGGATGCCTATCATTTTAGGAAGACCCCTGCTCGCAACTGTCCACGCCAAAGTTAATGTCTTAAAAAATCTATTTCTTTAAAAGTTGGGAACAAAAAAGTTATTTTTAAAATGAAAAGTGAGTTGCCTGATATGAGAAATGAATCGGTTCTAATGATCAAAAGCAACATGATAGTAGAAGAGGATGAATTAATGAAAATAGAATCTAATTTATTCACATACATTACAAATACATGTGAATCATGCTAAATCCTTGCGGTAGACACTGATTTGTTCACCTATGAGGTTGTAACTCAGGAAATATACGATGAAATAACTCATAAGTGTTGCTTAACCGCCCAGGAAGCTATTTAATAAAATACTAAACCCATTTTAGGAAAACCACACTGGTGCACCTCGATTTACCGACAAAATAATAGGATTCGAGAGGTATGGGCATCGTGCAACCCATCAAGCGAAGAGTGTGACAGGGGAAGCTCACACAATAATGAAATTCAATGTTATGGGAAAAGTGAGAACGATAACGACCGCACAAATATAGAATGGAATGACCTAAGTTTAAATGATTGGTTAAAAATTAAATATGGGGAAGTAGATGAAACAATAAAAAAGAAAATCCTCACCGAACACTAGAGAAAGCGATTCGGAATTGATTACAATGACAAAAATGACTTTTATGACCCCGACCAATGCGTGGATGGTAGAAATAATGAAATACGAGAAAGGATCATTCATAACTTACATGAAGAATGGTTCAAATGGACGTTTGATAAAGAAGACGACATTGAAGGGATAATTGATTATCTTGAACCAACTTCATATGATGGGTTCGTAGATTTAGATGAGGAGAAATATAATAAAAGACGATGTAGGCTGTTAGGAATGCCATATGTAGAACCTCTTCCAATCATAATTGAACAAGTAAAAATTACCCGATATAGTTTAGGACCAGGAGAGGTTTACACGAAACTTGAAGCTTCAAATACGGAAGAATTACCTCGGACAAGGAACAATGTCGCTACTATAAGGAGCAATATTATGGAGGAGGTTTTTGAAAATTATGAAGACGAGATGACGCAGAATAAGCACGAGTCTAACTTAAAGACTCGTTAATAATCAAAAGTGCTTGTCGGGAGACAACCCGACCTTTATTTAATGAAATTTCCTTTTTGCATTAGTTAGTTTGCATGTTTTTTTTACTTTGTTTTTCAGAGTTCAGAAGCTAGGAGGCAGCTGAGAGCGTGTGTGATTGATTTTGGTGGAAGTTGGAATATTCATTTGCCATTGGCTAAATTTTCCTATAACAATAGCTATCATTCGAGCAAGTTGATCGATGTGCTCCTTTTGAGGCGTTGTATGGAAGGAAGTGTAGGTCGCCGGTATTGTGGGTTGAGATAGGAGATAGCGGATTAATTGGACCAGAGTTGGTGCAAGAAACAACTAATAAAGTTGTTGTGATTAGAGATAGGCTTAAAATTGCTAGAGATCGTCAGAAGAGCTACGCAGATAATTAGAAGGAAACCTTTTAGAGTTTTCAAGTTGGTGATCATGTAATGTTAAAAGTCTCACCTAAGAAAGGTGTAGTGCGGTTTGGAAAGAAAGGAAAGTTAGCTCCAAGATTTGTGGGGACCTCCATTCAAGAAGATCCTTCGAAGAATTTCCTGTTAGTGGCAATAGGTTTAGATACCTTGAAGAATCGAGTATAGTGTGCATGACAACGATACATGGTTGGTTTCCGAAAAATATCCCTAAAGAAGTATAGCTGATGCAAATTTATGCATGTACCAAGTTTTTGGAATGAGATTAAGGGTAGACAAGACCTTACGTTTTTGAGTTAGACATAGCCTTTAGAGATTATGGACCGTGAGGTCAAAACTTTTAAGCGTAGTAAAATACCTATTGTGAAAGTGCGATGGAATTCCAAGCGTGGACCAGAGTTTACCTGGGAACGTGAGGATCATATAAAGGCTAAGTATCCCCGGTTGTTTAAGAATGCTATTGTCGAGACTAATGGTTAAAATCTCGGGATGAGATTTCCTAAAGGATGGGATACTGTGACAAATGAGATTTTAGCAGGTTAGTTAAAGCCTGTATAATTCAAATTATGTGTGTCATTATGTGTTTTATGTGTTTTATATGTGTATGAGATGGAAGTACATGAGTGATGAATCATGGTACTTTATGGAAATTGAAAATCATTTTGAAAGCTTTGCGTATTTCAAATGTCCGTGTTACGTACTATTATGTGTATCGTACTATGTAAAATGTAATATTCATAAAAAATATGATTAGTTTGTAGTTATTTTAAAAATTTTAGTAGTGCTTTCTATTTTTATAAATCGTAAATCGAGATGTTAGTTTGAAAACTAGTTAGAAAGTTCAAGGTTTAGCAGAATAAGTAAAGGTTTTTATAAAAATAACTAAATTAAATGGGGTTTTGTGTAAATAATAAATAAATAAATAAAAGGGGTGTGTGTGTTGGGCCGACCGAATAAAGGGAGGAGAAAAAAAAGGAATCTCAATTTGAGAACAACTCTAATTTTGGTAATTATCTCTTAAGCACTATAAATACATATCATAAATTAATCAAAAATGTAACATTCCGTATTTTCAGGTCATTTACAATACTATTTAATTTCACTATTTATTTTTTTTCTCGTACGCGTTCACTTTTAATTTTAATCGTTAAGCTAAATCGCGTAGACTGAAAATGATCATACAATGTAAACGGGCATTAAACAATTAAATGTTTACATCAAGCAAGTGTTATATGATTATTATGAGGATAATTAATAACTTTGTTTATCTTATTTTATTTGGCTACGTAAAATGCTTACGTTTCATAATAAAATACGTTTAGGCATACCCGGAAGTTCTAAAACCTAACTACGCCTAAACGAATACCCACGATTATACCCAATACTCAAAATAATCAAAAATTACATCTTATATACATATATATGCCGAATTTCTATGATAGGACCAAGACTTTTCAAAGTTTACATCTTTTTACTTAATATCTAGATATTTTATAAAGGTACTCTTACACCTTTACAACTTGTCATGTAAACTTTAACCTAGGGTTAGAAAGTAACCATGGTTAAGTTAGGGAGATATTTATACTATAAATACCCATGCATGCATAAGTGATCTTTCCTTAAACTTCTTTACATGCAAAAATTATTTCTTTCTCTCTTTTACACTCTCAAAGCTCACGGCACAAATAAGCCATAAAAACAAATCCACACTTTGATTTTCTAAGATTATACAACCCTATACACAACATACTTAAGGTATTCTAAGTGTGGTTTACAAGCCTTGATCACCATTTGCAAGTATTAAGAAGAAAAAGTAAAGATTAGGTTTTGAAACCTAATCAGGGTTATAAGCTTGAAAGCTTGGATTAGAGTCTAAACACGGGTTTTAGCATTCTTTTACATCCTATCTTGGTTTTGAATCTAAACACGGGTTTAGAACTTATTTCACATCTCTTACATCATTACTAAGGTTTTCTTAAATCCTTTATACTTTTATTTCTTATAATTTTATGTGTTACATGTTATATATAGCCATAATCACCACTAATGACTTTCAAATATGTAAAATGAGTTATTATTTATGTTTATGATTTTATGCACTTATTCTTATGTCATATGGTCCTATATATCATGGAAAAGTAAAAATAAAAGT
Organism: Tanacetum coccineum; assembly: GCA_026074375.1. Classification (NCBI taxonomy): domain Eukaryota; kingdom Viridiplantae; phylum Streptophyta; class Magnoliopsida; order Asterales; family Asteraceae; genus Tanacetum; species Tanacetum coccineum. Next base: position 13,944 of record BQNB010161297.1, read on the forward strand.
ATGTTAACTTATGGATTAAGTATAAACATGTTTAGGTTAAATTAGGGTTTTATAATGTTTCTTAAACTTCACATGTGAAAATAATGAAAGTAAAAGGGTTAAACTTGTTACAATGAAATTATAAGGACTAGGGATGATATTGGACTTTATTATAAGTACCACAAGTGTCAAATGTGTTTTTAAGAGTTTTTATAGTAAACTACTAAGAAACATACATGAAAACTTAGGGGCTGTCCAAATTCGAATTTTGGACAGTAGGTTTTGATATTTTATAAAAATAATACGCCTCATGACGATTCCATAATGATAAGAAACTCGAAAAACCGATCTATAACGAAAAAGATACGTTAAAAACGAGTTTACGACTATAAATACTTTTATAAAACTATTTTTATAAAAAGTTACTATTCATTACAGCAACTTTTATTTTAAAACATCTAAAATATGATATAACTTTTGATTACGAGATCGTACACGCAAGAATCGTTCAAAACGGAACTATAACGAGTAAATTACGACATTTTCGATAATTAAAGTTTATAAAAGTAATTTTATAAACTATGAACAGTAAAAATCACTATTCATCAGTGGACAACTTTGTAAAATATTATAAATCTTTTAATAACGAGAACGTACTTGAAGGAATCACTAAAATCGGAGTTAAAGCGAATAAGTTATCGCAATTACGAGTTTACGCTAATTAAGACGTAAAAACGGGTATATAGCTGTTGTGAACAGTAATTTTACTATTCA
>BQNB010161298.1:0-14696 GCA_026074375.1 Tanacetum coccineum
ATGTGACCGTAAGAGGTCAAAAGTCAAAAAGTCAAATTGGAACTGAAAAGTCAAAGGGTAAAATAGTAATTTAAAATATTGAAAATTGCGGGGTGTGACATTACACACATTCACTCCAACACCAATTCAGACAACACCCACTCCTTCGTCGACAGTTGAAACCAGAAATTCTCTATCTAATCTTCTTGACTTCGCATTCGTCTTTCGATTCAACGATAGAATCACAGCATTGGAAAAAGAAGTTGCTGATCTCAAGAAAGACCCTCTACATACTCAAGTGACATCTTTAGTTGATAGTCACCTAGACACGAGGTTGGGAGAAACAAGAGAAGAATTCATGAACTTCCTTTCAGAGTCTCTTACAGCAAGAATCAAGGAGCAAGTAAGAGATCAACTACCTCAGATTCTGTCCTAGGAAGTGTTTACTTTCGCTCCAACTGTGATCGAAAAGATGATTAAAGAGTTATGAAACGAAGTTATTCTAGCTAAGGTGTCTTCTCAACCACCTTTATCTTATGAGGCTACTGCGTCACTCACTGAATTCGAGTTAAAGAAGATTCTAATCGACAAGATAGAGAAAAGTGAATCATACCTAATGGCTCCTCAACACCGAGAATGTTATGATGGTTTGAAAAAATCTTATGAACTCGACATGGATTACTTCTCCTCTTATGATGTGTATTCTTTAAAGTGAAGCCATCAAGACAAGGACAAAGATGAAGACCCTTCCGCTGGATCAGACCGAGGGTTAAAGAAGAGAAAGCGAATCAAAGATACAGAACCAACCAATGAACATAAAAAGAAAGATTTAACATCTGGCTCTTCCAAGCCTCAACCAAAATCTTCTCAAAAGTCTGTTCAATCAAAGGAACCAGTGTTCGAGGTTGCAGACTCAGACATGCCACAAGATCATGAAGGGATTCAAGGTGATAATGAAGAGGAACTAAGGAATAAGACTACCTCTAGACAAGACTAGTTCAATAAACCCACACCTCAACAAGAACTGGCTGACCTTGATTGGAATGTTGGCAAAACTTCACAAGGTTCAACTCAAAATTGGTTGATGAATCTAGTTGCTTCTACTTTGTTAGGATTATGAAAAAGACTCGGTCACCCCCGTGTATCGTTTAGTATAGCATAGCTCGTTGTTAGAAAGTAAGCGTATTTTAAGAAACATCTCTAATTTGACTCAAGAAACTTTGCTAGGGCCAGCATCCAGACTTCTTAAAGACACACACAAAAATTATGCTGAATTAGAATATGATTTTGAAGAATGCTACAAGGCTCTTTCTGAAAAGCTTGATTGGGAAAATCCTGAAGGCGGTGACTATCCATTCGATCTTTCCAAACCCCTTCCTTTGATCACACGTAAAAAACGTCAAAGAGTACCATTCGAATTCTTCATCAATAATGATCTCAAGTATCTTCTAGGAGGAATTTCGAATATGACATACATGACGTCTACTACCAAGAAAAAGGAAGCTCAGTATGATCTACCTGGCATTGAAGACATGGTTCCAAACATATGGAGTCCTGTTAAGGTTGCTTATGATAAATATCCGTTATGGGGCATATCACATTGGAGAGAAAAACGTAAGCCCTTTTATGCCTTTGCAAGAGGTATGCAATCAAGGGGAGATGTGTATTCGACAAAGCATATTCTGGCAGTCACTCATGTCTCGGTAATGAGAAAATATGGATACGGGTACTTAGAAGAGATTGTAGTGAGAAGAGCTGACAACGTACTTTACAGATTCAAGGAAGGTGACTTTCCACGACTTCGGATCAACGATATCGAGGATATGTTAATTCTTATGGTTCAGAATCGACTCTCTAATCTGTCAGGGGATGATGTTGCTGACTTCACAATAGAACTGAGAATGTACACCAGAAGTCTGGTTATTCAAAAGCTAATCAAAGATCTTCAACTTGGAGTTGAGAGTTATCAAAAGAAGATCAATGTCACCAAGCCTGATACTACAAGATCAGATCTCCGAAAAAGGCACCCGTATACTCCATACAAAGACCCTCAAGGATTCATTTATGTCGACGACAACGGGAGGAACAGGTTGATGCGCTCCGACGAACTGTACAAGTTCAGTGATGGCACGTTAACCAGACTTCTTTCTTCGCTCGAAGACATTACTAAGAATATCGACATGACGTACTTTCCGAAGAGAAGATGGAGCACATTGGAAAAGAAAAGAGCTCATTTCATGATCAAGGACATCAATAAGCTGCTAAAAAAAAGGAGGATGATGAGGAGTTTAAAGAAGTTTATCGGTGGTAGACTCTACAGTACTGACCTCAGACTACTGCAAAGAACAATATGACTTTGTCATATTGTGTTCATATCTCAAAGGTCATTTCGTATATCATAAACTTGTGAATTTGTAAATACGTAGTGTAGACTTTTGGTAACAATAAGGTGTGCTCGAGTATAAAATTTTCAAGAATTTCTTAGTAAATTCAAAAATTTTCAAATTATTATACTCAGCACAGTCTTATATTCCCTCAAAACTTGAGGGGGAGCATTAAAATGTTCCTTATAGTGATTATGTAACATTTTGTCCCCGAAAGTTTAATCAATTGATATCCAAAATATCAAGGGATTAACATTTTGGATAAGGGGAGAAAATGTGATTAAACTGAACCGAATCTTAATTGTATTGTCATGTGATCATATAAAATAGATTCAATGCACTCCAACACTTAACATGTACTACGATTACGGTGCACATGTTAAGGGGGAGCCTTTTAGTGATGATGAAAACTCTCAAAGTGTAAACCTTTTGATATTTATATCAAACACTTTGATTGAACTTTTCAATGATTTTGGTTTCGAGTGTGATGGAATACCCAAAAGACCGACCATGTATTTAATCTTCTGGAGTTATAAGGCGGTTAGGTATAGGTATTCAAATCCCATGATCCAACCAGAACCAGAGGGATCTACCCAGGGATATCCACTAGTTAGTGTAGAAGTCCTTAGGTATGATACAAAAGGAGAAAAAGTGAGAATCGGGAATAATGCCGACTGAGATGGAGCTAACACTGGAACAAACCCAACAAGGTGTTAGTTATGAAGTCTCGGTAAGCATTGAAGGGGTTGAAGAATGAAAAAGAAATGTAAGGATAAAGGGTGAAAAGAAAGAAGCCCTCCATACACTTAGGCAGAAACCGGGTCAATACATAATCTGTCGGAAACACTAAGGTGTTGTCTGACATTGAAGACAGTCATGGACCCAGTGACGCTATGCACAACCCCCCTAGCCACTCAAGGTCTCTCAACAGACTCTTGTTTCATTTCTCACGGAGATTACACGCATTTCTATTGACTTTCTTACTCCGAGTTAGTTGATATTGAAAAGGTGGCAGTCTGCTCCAGCCTCCGATCACTAAAACAAAGTGGATATTGAGTCTAAAACCAAGAGATCATCAATAAATCTCATTAGGACACTTGTCAAATTATGCTTGCTATTTCACACAATGTGAATAACAAGTTAACATATTAAGAGTCCTACGCATTATCCTTGTGATTGTGCCAGAACATCTGAGTGACTTCATTCACGATGAAGATGGAATTCCTTCTTGAGCCAACATCAAACAAGCTCATGGTAGGTGACTTATGCGATTCTTTTTTAATCAAACTAGTGACAACTGGAAAGAAATGATGGTCCGATTCTATAAGAATCAAACTTGTTCCAGGTTATGGATCGATGATTAATAAATTTTGAAATGCTTAAAACTATCGATGTGTCACAAAACTACTTTTGCAAGTGACACTTCGATTGATTTTCAAATCAATTTTTATTTTAATCAGTGAGATAGTAACTCGCTAGTTCACTCTTATCGTGCTGTCTGCTTTGGGACGTTCTGATAATGAGAACATGTTGAATTTGATGAATCTAATACATATGTGTTAGAAAGATTTGATACTTCAGCTGGAAATCCTGTCAATGAGATTCTTCTTAAATTGAGTCTACCTGATCACAGGTCAATCCTCACGGATTCGAAGGTTACTCCAACCAACCACAGGCGAATGACAAAGCCATATTCGTCCCCCTGCTTTATTGCTAACTGTTTTAATGCAGGATATTTAAAGATGGTGGTGAAGGTACCTGATTCCAGTTGACTCACAAGATCCATAACCACATGCTTATACCAGACCGACAAATATAAAGACATCATGAAAGCTTAAGTACATGTTTCAAGACTTCTGCTACTCTGATACCATACGTCCTTCTTGAAGCGACAAAGTGTTAAAGTTAAAGAAATTCAAGAAAGATGCATTAGTAAAGCTTTTCAAGATTATCAAATCAAGAAAGGTATGAGCATGTCGGTCCAGGTGTCACAAGTGCACGAGATGGCAAAGTCTAAAAGATGGCAATACAATATTATGCTAGGTTGATGATCTCAAGAAGCTCAAAGATCACATCCATGTCAAGACAAAAGAACTTGCTTAAATCCAAAGTTAATAATCACTATAACAAATCACAAGTTAATGATTGAAATAAAAGACTACAAGCTCAAGACCGAAGTGAAAGCATAGTATGATAAGTTTAAAATATTTGTAAATTGGAGTGACCTCCCTTAGGGGGAGATTGTTAGAAATACAAAAAAGTGTCGGTCACTACCAATATAATTAGTCATGGCTAGTAGTAAGTTGTACGATTAAGTTAGTAAGCTAACTGGGCCAAAGTTATATTGTAAGCCCATACCATAAGCCCATGGCCGGTTAGCTAGGCATATATAAACCCTCTCCATTGCTTAGAGAGGGTGTTGGTTGTTCATTTGTCACATTTCTTAAGCTAATATTACATGATTCCTTTCTCTCTCTAAGTGTTCATCCAACCACCTCTTTCTCTCTCTAAAATTCCAAGTGATTCATTCCATACTTGTGTAAGATTATTCTACAAAAGAGCATCTCCATAATTTCATATGTAAAAGAGGAACAAGAGAGGTTTCACAAAAATCGTGAAGAAAAGGAAATCGAAAAAGTTATTAGTTTGTAAAACCAAGTCAAAGTTTTAAATGATATTGTATATAAAATAGGACAACCAGTTCAAATAATGATAATGCGTAATCGTAATTGTAAAATGATTTTTGCTAAACCTCAGTACCTCAAGAAAGCTCAAAGTGTGATTCCTCGTCTTTATGATACTGGTTTCTATAATGATAATCTTGCTTTGATGCTTTCACCTGAATCAGACGAAATAATTCGTCTTGCCCAACAGAGTCGATAAAAAATAAGTGATTTAATCAAACCTTTTAATTACAAAAACTTAAACAACCTTACGAAATGTTTGTTCCACAAAGAAACAAGTCGGCTGAACAAAATTATTTTTCAAATGATTCATGAATGAGTAATACACCTACAAATAATGTATGCTCAAAAGAGGTTTTCAATAATCAATCCATTTTGTTCAAAAACGGATGGATGAAACCATTCCATGGGCTCAAAAATGTAAAAGTTCTACAAAATTCGAGTTTATAAAACAAGATGTTCAGTCACTAATTCAAGGAATGGAATATTGTAACAAACTCATTAACAGTACTCTTTAGAATATTCCAATCAGTCCGGAAATGAAGAATGTTATTGAACAGAAAATAAGTCCAACAGTCGACGATCTTGCAACCGACGTGGATGAATTTTATCAATTTTTGAAAAAAGTGATGGTTGAAGATTTAAAATATTTTAATTCTCTTGAAAAAGAAATTGAATCTCTTAAATCTTAACTTGAACTTCAAAGAACACAGTTTTCTAATGAAATCGATCGACTTTCATGGGAATATTACTATGCTGATCATATGAATGTTATACTTGGTGTATATACCTCTCTTGATGAACATTCAGATTTGGCATGTGATTATTTAGATGCACTCGCTAAATGTGAACGTCTTAAAATTAAGCTTTCAAAAAGAAATACAAGTCAATATAGGTTTTTTTAGGCTCTTGAGCAACAGCTATTATCTTGAACTTGCTTTATCAACAAAGTAAGGAACAGATTTTAACTGACAACGTTTGGAAACCAAGACGAATCCTCTTCATTTCATGAAATCAGTGAAATTTTTTTTAAATTACAGATCTAAAAACTCAATTACAAGACAAAAACATTGCAATAAGTGAGTTGAAGAAACTCATTGAAAAGATGAAAGGAAAATCTGTGGAAACTAAGTTTGTAAAACCATCGGTTGTTCGTCAACCAAATGCTTTTTAAAGTAAAAACAATCAGTACTGGAAAAACCGACTCCGTTTTCAGATTCTCTTAAAAGGAAAGATTTTTCTAAAGTCTAAGTCGGGTATCAAATAACTAATGTTTTAACAAGTTTTATTCAAACCGTAAACTCCACAGTTTTTTACTCCAAAACAGACTCAAATAATGTTGTTCAAAAGAACACAAATGTGATTACACCAGGAATGTTTAGAATGAACATTAGATCCAGCTCAAACTAGAACACAACAGTTACCTCAAGATATTAGGAAAACTAACAAACACGTGTCTTTCTCTACATGAGTAATTCCCACACTAGGATAGCGACCACTGGGCCTAAGGAGCAATCTCTGGAAATGGGTATTGCAAAAACAATAGTCAAGTGAAGACAAAGAAAGTGGAAGACCACCGTAGGAATCTTAAGTTTTCTAATAATAAAACGTCTTTAACTGCGTGTAATGACAATTTGAATGATAAGACCTCGAATGTTAACTTTGTTTGTGTGACATGTGGCAATTGTGTGTTCAATGCTAATCATGATTCATGTGTTCTTCATTATATCAATTGTTGATACAAATAATGCCTAAAAGCGTTATTTATATTTTTGTACCTCTCTACGTTTTGAAGATGACAAAATGTAAAAACATTTTACGATAAAAATATATGTATACACGTTATTAGTTGTAAACTTCCATTTTGACGTAAATCACTTAAGGTATGTATAAACAAATCATTAAACATGATTAGTGATCAAAATTAAATCTTTTTGTCTTAAACATTACATTTTTATAAAAGTAATATAACATTTTTACAAAAGTAAAAATTTACAAAATAATTTTTATTTATTAAAGAAATGTTTTTAATTAATAATAAAAGTTCAAAATCTGATCCCCCCCTCCAAACAGAATATCTAGATCAGATAATAACTTCCCTACTAAAAGACAAAAATGGGAGCGTCTACTTAGGGGCGGCCCCCTAATAGGTAGAACGGCCCCCAGATATATTTGGGACCGTCGGGACCGCCCCCAGTGAATGTTATTTCTTCTTGCCTATAAATATTGTACTATTTCCTGGCAGATTTTACCTCTTTGCACACAGTTTTCAGTATTCTTTCTCTCTTTAAATTCTCCTACTTCTCTCTGAAATTCTTGATCGCTAATTTTTTTAATCTTGTTTTAAGTGATCCAATCTCTTCCACTTCCTCCTTCTATCAAGTGCAAGAGAAGAACACTCGTATTCGCTAAGAAACGAAGTGTTATAGATTAGTGATTTTCTTCTAGCTTCTTCTATATTCAACTTCTATATTCTCAATCTTGTGTAGTTGTGTAAATCCAAATAGTGTATAAATTCGGATGTGTTGATTGTGTGTCAATTAGTATTTTATGCCTTAAAATACATTGGTGAAGTGGTAGATTGGTTCTAGCTAAGATTAGGACTCGACATTTAGCTTAGTGTCGAAAATCAAGATAAGCGACGTGTAAACGGTTTTCTCTGCTTAAAGGGAGCTTGTTGACATAGTGAAATCTCGAGTCGGATACTCGAGGAGTGAAGTAGGGAAAAGAAGAGCTTCGTAACTGAACCACTATAAATCTTGGTGTTGTAGTTTGATTTTTCTATCTCTTATCTCTTGTCTTTCATTTATACTTCGTATTGTATTTATGATTGTTAGTAGGTAGACATATCATGTGTCCATATTGTTGATTGATATCACATACACTTGAATTCAACGTTTTTATAACTAAAGTTTTAAAACGCCAAATAATGAGTAAACTATTCAACCTCCCACCCCCCTCCCCCCCCCATTTTTAGAAGCAAAGCTTTAAAACGCTATTAACCGGTAAACTGTTCAACCCTCCTTCTAGTTTCCACAATTGGTATCAGAGCTAGGTTACTCAAGATTTTTAAAATATATTGTATTTTAAAGCTTGGATCGATCTATGAATTTTGACAAATATCTAAAAGGGCAATCTATGCAAAGACCACCACTCTTTGAAAGCGTTAGTTTTATTAATTGGAAAAATAGATTCGAAACGTATGTGAAATCAAAAGATCTTGATCTTTGGCATGTTATTACTGAGGGTGATTTTCAACCTATTCAAAATAATCCGGAAACCAAATTAGATAGGTTGTCCCTTTTGAAAAATAAAACGATGATCTCAAAAAGTTAATTGCGAAAAATAACGAAGCTAAAATGGTTATTTACAATGCCTTGCCTAGAAAAGAATACGAAAGAATTTATATGTGTAATACGGCAAAGGAAATTTGGAAAACCTTGTTAATCACCCATCAAGGTAATAATCAAGTTAAAGACAACAAGATCGACCTTTTGGTACAACAATATGAACAATTCATCATTTCCGAAGACGAATCTATAGATAGTGCTTTTGCTAGATTTAATACTATTATTACTAGTATAAAAGCTCTTGATTAAGGTTAATCTAGCAAGAAGTATGTTAGGAAGTTTCTTAGGGCTTTACATCCAAAATGGAGAGCAATAGTCACAGCAATCAAAGAGTCGAAAGACCGGACATCACTATCACTTAATGAACTCATCGAGAACCTTAAAGTTCATGAGATGATCATCAAGAAAGATTTCAAAATAGTCAAATCTAAAGGTGAAAGGAAATCCCTTGCTTTAAAGGATAAAAAGGAATCTAGTGATTAAGAAAGTTCAACTTTCGGGAGTGAAGACAGAGAGTACGTCATGGCTGTTAGAGACTTCAAGAAGTTCTTTAAGAGAAAAGGTAGGTTCGTAAGACAACCACGGAATGACAAAAATACATTTCAAAGAAGCCAAGATGACAAGAACGAAAAAAGTGATAGGAAGTGCTTTAGATGCGGAGACCCGAATCATCTTATAGGAGAATGTCTGAAACCACCGAAAGACAAGAACCAAAGCGCCTTCGTCAGAGGTTCTTGGAGTGATAACTGTCACACCCCGCCAAGGTGAAAACGCGAGGCGTAAACAAGAATGGATATCATCACAACACATGGTGTCTATATAGAGAATACTAAAATGAAAACTAAAGTAAAGCAAAGACACAAAGTGTCATAACAATACCCAAAACCTAATGGTGTCTTTATTAATGAGAAATAGGTCTCGTCAATAAATGACATGCAAAACATAATCCAAACAATTCATGCAAACACATTTATTCAAACAGAAAGAATATATGTATACTCAAGCATCTAAAGTATCATCTCTAGCCACTTCTCTTAGTCTTAACATCCTCATGATGCTCACCTAAAAATGATGCTTAAAACATCAACATAAAGTTGGTGAGAGTCATAGGTTTAAGACACACATAACATCCTTTAAAACAATTTACTGTGATAAAATAAACTATTGCATACAGACATTATACGAACTATAATACAAAGCTAACATGCAACACACCAAACCTATTGAGGGACGATCACGCTCAACATCACAACAAGGGGACGGAACGTATCCCACGATCCACCATCAATGAGTCGATCACGCTCACTCTATCACAACTTCAACAGGCAATGAGACGGTCACGCTCACTACTAACAAACCATTATGTCTTGAGTACGGTCACGCACAGCACAAAACAAGGGAACGGATGTGTCCACGATCATTTCACATATAGCAGTTAGAACATAACATACAATAGTCTCATATAGCCCATGCCTCATTTAAAATACATTATCACAGTAACTAAAATATTTAATACTCATAGCATCATTTTCATCCCAAGAAAACATAAGAAAAAGGGGCTATGAAACTTACCTGATGCTTTGCAGCTTCCACAAACACTAAGCACTATTCTAAACATCAAAACAAAAACTCGTGTTACATGCTACCCAAGCCATTGCTTATGCCCATGTTACAATTAATTACGGATGGATGTCTAAGGTGTTTAGTTACCCTCATGGGTCACCACGACACCATGCCCAACCAAAACCAACAGGTTTAACAATTTTCAAGGTCTTACAATTTACCCAAAAACGCAGAATTTTAAAACCTCACTTTACCATTTTCTAAACCATACCTACTGAACTTTATAAATTTTACCAAAAATCACAGGTTCAATACCATGAGTCTACTAACTCCATCAAACCATGTTGAGACGGTCAGGCTCAACATCACAAATAAGGGAACGGAACGTGTCCCATGATCCATAACAATGAGACGATCACGCTCACTATCAACAATTCATAGCAATGAGACGGTCACGCTCACTACTAACAATCCACCAATTCCTTGAGACGGTCACACTCAAGCACAACAATCCATATCACATTAGCAAGTAGCACATAACATACAATAGTCTCGTATAGCCCATGCCTCATTTAAAACACATTATCACAGTAACTAAAATATTTAATACTCATAGCATCATTTTCACCCCAAGAAAACATAAGAAAAAGGGGCTATGAAACTCACCTGATGCTTTGCAGCTTCCACAAACACTAGCACAAATCTAAACAACAAAACAACACGTGTTACACGCTACTAAGCCCAAAAGCTTAAGCACATGTAACAATCATATGATGGATGTCTAAGGTGTTTAATTACCCTCATGGGTCACCACGACACCATGCCCAACCTTAACCAACATGTTTACACACTTTTCCAAAGTCTTACAATTTACCCGAAAGTGCAGAATTTTAACATCACTTTACCATTTTCTAAACCATACCTACTGAGCTTTATAAATTTTACCAAAAATCACAGGTTCAATACCATGAGTCTACTAACTCCATGATTTTTCCACTAATTTATTTCCACCCTTAAGTGCCCCAAATAAAATCAAACTTTTAACTACTCAGTTTCGGATCTGATCGCACACTAAAAAGTTTGGACCTAAAAACCATACTTAGACTCCAAATCAGAAGCTCTCCTTTGGGGGATTTTTAATAGACACATAGAACTAAACTCCTGTAGGTTGGGTAATCCTAATTCAAATTTTAAGTGGGGGGTTTTACCCCTCGTAATCTGACCTAAATCTGACCCGTATTTACTGCTTTGACAACTTTTCTTGTAACCAACGTTTGAATGACTTCCCGACCTTAAAAACCTTCGAGGCCGGATGTTCTGGAAACTAGACTCTCTGAGCTACGTTATAGACACCGGAAACTTGACAAAATCTATTACCATCATTGAGATAACAGCCGAACAACACAACCCTAAATTCTGCCCTAATCTAAATCAAATTCTAACGCGATTTAAACCCTAACAATTACACCAACTCGCATCTAATTAATTACCAAAAACCCTAATTAGATTATAAACTTTAATTTACAGAATATTATGAAACCCTAGATCCACCATAACTCTTGTTACATGATTGCATAATTCTAACTAAGTTAAGCATACTTACCTCTTGATTTCTTGATCCTAACACCGATTCTTGATTACTTCTTGATCAAGATTCTTGGTTCCTTGTTCTTAGGGATGGAAGAAGTCGACATAAGGGTTTTAGGGGCTGAATAATTCGTTGGTTTTGCTATATATATACTAAGGAATAACCTATCTAATTAACTAGCATCCTAATCCTACTAAAACTCTTCTAGATAAGGCCCAAAATCTTTTTTTTCCTTATCCCTTTATTTGGCCGATTTTATATATACATACATATATTTATTTTATTTTATTAATTATTAATTAACTAATTACCTTCATTACCTTAAGTTTTCATAAAACCTAAGCTAATTTGGGTAAATCTTTTTTACATAAACACAACTTACTAACTTTCTAAAAATAACTTTTCATTTCATCTTTCACTTTCTATTTATGGAAAGTTTACTACCAACTTCCATATTTCAACCACATTATTCCTTTCCCATATCATACACTTCCTATAAACGCTTAATCCTTAAAACCAAGTATTGACTTCGAGTTTATTCTTAAAATAACTTTAACCAAAATCACACAAACACATCTAAGGGCATACTAAGGTCTACAAGAAACCTTATGTACCCAACTTTAACTAAAAACTCCCAATGATCCCTTGCTCAACGAACAAGTGTGGATACTCAGTTTACCTGAAGTCCTAAAGACCTCGCTTCGAGCCCAAATGGACCTTAACTACCACCATTCTGCTACATTTTAACCTCTTAACTTCACGGTCACTATTCTCAACAGGTTCCTCAACAAAACGAAGAGTTTTGTCAACCTTGATCTCATCCAATGGCACATGCAGACTAGCATCCGCCAGACATTGTTTTTAGGTTTGACACATGAAACGTGTCATGTACTCCACTCAATTCCTCAGGCAATCTCAACCGATAAGCTACAGGACCGACTCTTTCAAGAATCTCAAATGGCCCTACATACCTCGGTGCTAACTTACCCTTTTTCCCAAAGCGAATTACACCTTTCCAAGGCGACACTTTTAGCATAACCCGATCTCCTACCTCAAACTCTAACGGTTTGCGCCTATTATCAGCACAGCTCTTTTGACGGTCTCTCGCCGCTTTGAGCTTCTCTTTTATCAACACCACTTTATCAGTCGTCTCTTGAACCAACTCAGGTCCAATCAAACTACTTTCCCCAATCTCAGCCCATAAAACAGGCGACCTACACTTCCTTCCATACAATGCTTCAAACGGAGCACACCGAATGCTTAATTGATAACTACCACCAAAATCGATAACACATGCCCTCATTATATCTTCCAAAGTCTGACTCATACGTTCACTTTATCCATCCGCTTGAGGATGTTAAGCAGTACTCAAATCCAACCGCGTCTCAAACACTTTCTGTAACGTCTGCCAAAACCACGAGGTAAATCATCCATCTCAATCTGAGTTGATCATCACCAGAATTCCATTCCTTGCTATTATCTCATCAATATAAATCTTTGCCAACTTCACATCTTGAAATCTTCTTGTATAGCTAGAAAATGAGCTAACTTGGTCAGTCTATCGACCATCACCCAAATCACATCATACTCACTACTTTGACCTTGGAAATTTAGTGATAAAATCCATGATGATTCTATCTCATTTTCACTCAAGTATTTCAGGCTGTTGCAGCAAGCCAAAAGTCTTTGACATTGCAGCCTTCACCTCTTAAACAAGTCCAAAATTTGCTAACATAGATAGCTATAACCTTCCTTATACATGACCACCAATACATGTCTCCTAGGTTATAGTACGTCTTATCCGCTCCTGGATGTACTAAGTACCTTGATACATGAGCCTCATCTATTACTACCGCTCTCATCATTCCTTACTAACAGAACTCATATATGATCCATAAAGTACAACCATTATCTGCTCTCTTTTCCATTTGTTGGTCCAGGTCATGCAGCATTTCTGCTGGCGCGTTCTCTACCTTGGACGTCTCACTTGGGGTAGCCAATATCTTGTCCTTAACACTTGAGTGGATAGTCATGAACATTGCTCTTGCTCGTCTTAGTTTCACTCTCCCTTTCTACTCAACGCATCAACCACTACATTCGATTTATCGAAGCATCACACAAATCATTCTTCAAAGTCTAGAAAGCCTCTTCTCATTCTGCGCCCCACTCATACTTCTGATTCCTCTCAGTTAGGAAAGTAAGGGGTTTAACAATCTTAGAAAAGTTTGCGATGAAACGTAGGTAAGTAACCTGCCAATCCTAAGAATAATCATATCTCGGATGGTGTCGTAGGTACTTCCTAATTCTTCACTGCCTCACTCTAGTAACCTTAGCATACAACTTCTCCTTCCTCAGTAATTCTAATTCTAACTTCAAATGAACTACATGCTCCTTTTCTTAACAAACAACACTGGTGCTCCCTATGGAAAATGACTAGGTCGTATGAAACCTTCGTCTTGCAACTCTTGAAGTTGTTCAGACAATTCTTGCATTTCCGAGGGTGCTAGACGATATGGAGACTTCGCGACTGGCGTCGCTCCAGGAACTAAGTCTACGCGGAACTCAACTTGTCATTATGGTGGTCATTGGCAAGTCTTCTGGAAACACATCAATAAAATCTCGTACGATGGAAATATCACTCAATTTCAGTTCATCTACCTTTATGTTCATTAAGGTTTTCACGACTCCTTGAGTACGTTCATCATGAACCCAACGTATCTCATCACCTTCTAACGGTATCCTAACCACCTTCTCATGACATACTCACAAACTTCCTATTGGACAACCAGTCCATTCCCACAATCGCATCACAGCTTCCACGATTCAACGATATCAATAAACTCCAAGGGTTACAACAATCGAATAGGATAACAAACGAATATTGAGTCAAAGGCTAGAATACATATAGGGGATTCCACATATGCATGTAGACGCGGATCAAATGACATAAGAATCCTTTGAAAGAAAGGATACGTATATGCACCAAGTGAAAACGCAACGAAAGAAAACCAACAAGCGTTCCACGACACATAATAAAAATTAATACGAAAGACAGAAATTCTTATACTAATTATCGACTTTACTCGAAAGACCAAATTTAAATAATGTGTCGGTTACCCGTAATCACTTCACTTCATTACTAGTTACA
>BQNB010161299.1:0-14696 GCA_026074375.1 Tanacetum coccineum
CCCCGTGGTTTGCCGATTTTGCAAACTACCATGCGAGGAATTTTGTGATCAAAGGAATGTCGTCCCAGCAGAAAAGAAAGTTTCTCAAAGACGTCAAACACTACTTTTGGGACGAACCCTTCTTGTTTGAGATATGTGCGGATCAAGTGATCCGGCGGTGTGTGCACGGCAAGGAAGCTCTCTACATCCTCGAAGCTTGCCATAATGGACCCACGGGGGGACATCATGGTGCAAACCTCACGGCCAAAAAGGTCTTTGATGTCGGTTTTTTCTAGCCTACAATTTACAAAGATGCCCACGAGTTGGTTAAAAACTGCGACTCGTGCCAGCGTCAAGGAAAAATTTCACAACGTGATGAGATGCCTTAAATTTCCATCCAAGTTTGGAATCTTGACATGTTAGGGCACTGATTTTATGGCCGTTCCTGTCTCAAAGAGGAACAAATACAAACTCGTGCAGCGATTACTTATCGAAATGGGTTGAAGCGAAAGCGCTCCCCACCAATGATGCCCGGGTTGTTTGCAAATTTCTTAAATCTCTCTTCTCCAGATTTGGTGCCCCTCGTGCAATCATAAGTGATCGCGGAACCCATTTTTGCAATGACCAGTTTGCAAAGGTCATGCTTAAATACGGAGTCACTCATCGTCTCTCCATCGCGTATCACCCACAAACAAGTGGGCAAGTTGAGGTATCCAATCGTGGCTTGAAACGAATTCTTGAAAAGGAACCGTAGGCAAAATCGTGCCTCTTGGTCGACAAACTGGATGAACGCTCTCTGGGCCATCCTACAGCTTACAAAACACCCATCTTCCGCACAGCTTACAAAACACCCATCGGGTGTACTCCATACAAGCTAGTGTACGGGAAGGCATGTCATCTTCCGATTGAGCTCGAGCACAAAGCCTATTGGGCTTTAAAACATGCAAACTTTGACCTAATGACCGCGGGCGATCACCGGAAGGTTCAACTCAATGAGCTAAATGAACTTCGTGATCATGCCTATGAAAACTCTTTGATCTATAAAGAGAAAACAAAGAGAATCCATGACTCCAAGATCAAAAATCGCGTTTTCAACGTCGGTGATCGAGTCCTCCTCTTTAACTCTAGATTGAAGATTTTCTCGGGCAAGCTTAAGACCCGCTGGAGTGGACCATTCACTGTAACCCAAGTTTTTCCATATGGCACTGTCGAGTTATCCCAAAACTCCGGGCCAAATTTCAAAGTGAATGGTCATCGTTTGAAGCACTACTTTGGAGGGGACGTACCACAATTGGTAGTCCCGGATCTCCAGACGTTCCCCATGGACCAATAAATTCGGGGACGGGTCAAGCATAGCGACCTTAAACAAGCGCTTCGTGGGAGGCACCCCATGCTTATCAGTAGTAGTATTATGTAGTAATGAATAAGTGTTTTTGTGTGAGGAGGCTCGCCTCTTCCATTACCCGTGTTTTGTGTTTTGTTAAGGATTTCCCGGATTGTGAAGACTCTCGTGCACGCGGTTTTGCCCTTCACTCATAAGAGTTTCACATCCTCAGCTTCATTTTAGGAATCTAATATCCAAATCTAATCGACTAACGTTTTATCTTTTGGCACACTTAATAAACGGCCTTAGATTTACGTAGAGACCCTTCAAAACATCGAGGACGATGTTTAGTTCTAGTATGGGGGGATCTTCGATTTGATTATTGCCTGCAGTCGTTGTTGTTACGTAATCCCGTTTTTACCACCAAAATTTTGCAAAAATACCAAAAAATGAAAAAAACTTAAAAAATCTTCAAAAAAAATAAGTGTTTTGTCACAGTTTTGACTTTCCTAATGGGTAGAATGAGAATAAATTTTGACTCGGTCGAGCGTGTTGAGCTCTTAGCTTGTTCCTTAACTTTTAGACTAAGCGTTCACGGACTTTAAATTCGTGAAGAACGAAAAATGATAGTGTTGTTTACAAGTAGGATGCTAAACAAGGATTATTTGGAAATCTTAAAAGCTTATAAGTGTAACTTGTCACTTTTTCTCCCCGAAGCTCTTAACCTGACTAATAAACGTGCTTAATTTTGCTTTAACTTTAAACCAACATTTTCTAAAAAGAAGCTCTTTCGGAAACGAAAATGTTCATCTTAGTTCAACCGTATACTTGAGTTTCTAAAACGAAATTTTCTCTATTACGGAAAATAAGTTCAAAAAAAATATGAAAAAAAATGAAAATGAATGATGAAAAATATAAACTGTGGGCTGATAAAGGTTTACTGCATCTTGCCGGCTCACAACCGATGTTGTAGTCTTCAAAACAAATCTCATAGTGAGATAATAAATGCCAAAATGCATTCGTAAATGCTATCAATAAGAAACCATCGTTAGACTAAGTCACTACATCTTGTCGGAGGCGTGGCCGATGTTGAAGTCATGTAAATGATGACGGTAGTATAGTATAGTATATAGCAATAAATGACTAATAAGGAAAATTTAATGGTTAAGATTTCGACTTCAAAAGTTGTTGTTTGCCGTTGGTAGATTATTTCTAGGAATAATCGCACCAATGAGATCATTAAATTTTTGATGTTTGCGTGCCTTTTGAGTGGTATGTGTATTATTTTAAGCTGTAGATCTAAGAAAATTCGCCTAAAAGGGTAGAGTAGCCCGCTATTACATATGCGCGAGCCAGACACAATACTACTCGGGGCTGCGGGGTCTCACCTGCATCACACACATTGCGACAACCCCGGTTCTCTCCTAGGTTAAACATACTAGCTCTAATCAGCGAATATGCGAGTGTGAGAATGAGAGAGGTGTGTATCTACAGTCTTTCCCCAATTTCATCAGAAATAACGCATCAGCACATAAACTATCAACACTCACATATCTTTTCTAAATTGTCGATCTAAACTTTCAAAATTAAGCAACATCACACACATTGAATACTTGCGTTGGGAGCACACAGCGAGTTGCGACAAGTCTATAGTTATAAAGTAGGTCAGTCTAGCGCGAGCGAGATACTTTATACTCAGACGGTCTGAACACACACATACACACACCTAGCTTCACACACACACACACACGGGAGGATGTCTCTTACTCTAATAAGCCGTCTGGACACACACTCACACACACACTGCTCATTCTATGATCGCGAGCGTGATGAGAGTGAGAGCGAGATAAAGAGGAACGTCATATACGAAAAAATTCAAAAACTCTCATATTAGGGAGACTAAAGTATTCTTAGGGTTACATGAGAGAAAACAGAGACGAATTTTCGAACAGCTACACAATTCGTATAGTCTTCCCATGTCTCTAACGACAGATACACACTACTTTGTCCGCCTTAGTGTCGAGAGGAGTGAGAATTCTCTTGGTTTTCTACCTTATTCCTTCTCAATAACATTGCGTGACGACACGACAATCACACATTATATGGTGTGAGAGAGAGAGTAGATATGCATTAGTTACACATAACCATGTTCCCCTAAACAAAACGTTAGGGAGCGATAGCGAAGACGCGAGATAGAGCGTGTGAGATCGCTAGAGAGAAAGCGAGGGGTAGGGGTTGTTTTTGACTTGTTGTATTGTTCATAGATATGTATTCAAGAAAATGGCAAAAACAAAGCAAAAAATGACAAAACCGAGCACGAGAATGAAAAGAGCGTGAAAAGAAGCCAAAGTCAACCCCGACAAAGTAAAGTCAAGTCAAAGTCAAAGAAAATACAACTTCAGGGGCTAAAGTTGTCAAGTTATCAAACTTGAATTCCAAGGACTTAAAGTGCAAAAATGGTATTAATAACTTCAAGGGCTAAATCTGCCAAGCCCTTAAAGTTATACATCACAAGGGACTATTTCTTCAAACTAATATAAACTTGGAGGGGCTGTTTCTGCCAATTCTACAAAGTTTATGCCACAAAGGACTTACGGTGTAATAACCCTTATAACAATAAAGGGTTGTTTATGCCAAATCTTCAAAAAAACTTTACACCACAAAGACTAAGGGTGCAATAAAATATATATGGTTGAGGGGCCAAAGTTGTCAAGTCACCAAACCCACCCTTGATATTCCCCCAACCAAATTTCCCGCCAAAAGAAACCCAAGACATATTCACGGGTTGTCTTCCCCACTTTTACCCTGCAACTCCCAAAAACTTCAATGTTAAAACCCTTACATTACCCCCTCCCCACTAAAAACCGAGTCCATTTAGCCAGTTGCCATGTTAGGCAATGGCCCACTCTTTCAGTTAAAACCAACGTCAGCATTTAATCAAAGAAGCACCAAGGGTGATATACAAATGGTCAAGGATTGGAAGCTTTAAAGCCTCTCACAAAATCAGAGCACAAACTCAGTTCTCTCTCACAAAGAAGCACTAAAAAGAGATGAAAGAAGACCAGAATGCACTCATCTGTACTTAGTATAAATAGGACATTGTAACTTCAAAAGCATCATCATTTTACTTTCCAATCATCTAATTTTCAAGTTTCCTTTCAGTTTTATTTAATTTTAAACCTTTAATTTTTAGTATTTTAAATGTTTTTCTAAGTAATCAAAGTTTGAGGTATTGTAAGTTAAAAGCTTGTCTTTAAGTTTCATGTTCTAAAAGCCTTGTTTAAGCTCATTTAAGCTCATTGTTAACTTGTATAACTTGTTTTCAGAAAACCTAAAAAAAATGTGTTTAGAATTCTAAGAAATCACAAAAATAAGCTCTCCCCTTAATTACCACAGCTAAGTTATGGAAGATAAGCTTATAATGGAAGGTCTTTATAGACCTACTCGCTTGTCTTTTGCAAGCTAGAAGCTGAAGATGCTTAATCTGCCTTTTTTTGAGCGAAAGAAAAACAAAGGATAAAAAAACTCAAAAAAATAGAGATAAACAAAAAAAGGGTATTGTAAGACTCATTTTTCCAATTTCTGGCTTATTAACTGTAGCATTGCTTATTCTTGCTTATTTCTGTCTTTACTTGCTTATTAGTGTTAATGTATGCTTAATTGTCTTTAGTTTAAGTTTTTGTATCAATTATTCATGCTTGTTCTTTTAATCTGTCATTTTTAGTTAAATCTGTCATTTGCTTATTCAACTTATTTTAAATACTAATCTCTGCTGGAAAATGCTCAATAATGCTTAATATGTTGATATGATCATTTGTTTTTAAGAACCTTGGCTTGAATCTGTTCAAATCAGTCTTAAAATGGTTTTCACTTTCTTAAAGGGGTGTTTGGGTTAAGACCCAAAGTGGGTCATTTTGGTGTCAAAACCCTTTGGGTCATTTTGGCCAGATTGTACAACCTTTTTTAGCTAGTATAAGTTAATTTTGACAAGTTTTCAGGGAGTCTAAGTTGATTTTAAGGTTTTTATAAACACCCCTTTGAATCTGTGGTAACAGATTTGATTCAAAGGGTTTAATTGGTTAAGCTTGATTGTTTTGGCTTTTGAGTCTGATTTTGTGTCTAATTTGGTGTCTAAGTAGAGTAGATAAAGTGCCTTTGTAGTTTACTTATTTTAGTCAAAAATCTGTCAACATTTTGAGTCAAGTTTTCAAAGTTTAAAAAGTAGCTTTTTGATTCTTAAATTTCAGTGGGTAAAACATGTTTTTAGCTTATGAATCTTGGAGCACAAGCTCATTAGGGGCTTGTCTCAATCTATTTTAGCTTAGTTTTCTATTTAAGCATATTATTTTGTGGCTTAATCTCAAGGATGCAATTGAGCCCTTTGTCAGTCTGCCAAACCACCAAAAAGGCTCCCCTAGTTCAAACAGCCAATTTCAAAAGCCTTTTTGTAGCTTAATGGTGTTCCAAAATCCTTTTCCAAAGCATTTTTAGAAAGCTCTTAGGCTGAGCTTTAAGCTTGTTCAAGCTCAGTCATTAAGACTCAACTTAGAGGATTAAAATAAGCCCAAACCGTGGTTCTCAAGGCTTTTTGGCCTGCAGTTTGAGCCTTTTGGCTTATTTGCTTATTTGGGCTTTTTTGTCTGTTTTACTTTCTTAATATTAGCTTCAATAAGCTTATTAGGTTAGGGTAGCTATTAGTCTTTGCTTACTTTTCATTTTCCTTAGCTTATTTTGTGTAAAAAGCTTAGAAAGTTTTAGTTAAACTTAAAATCTAAAAGTTTAAACTAGCTTTTTCTAGTAGCTTTTCCTCTACTTATTTTTACTTCAAAATGCTTTTTGATTATTGATTTATATATATTTTTGGATAAGCGTTACGATTTGAAAGCAAAAACCACAATTTTTGTATGGATGGCTTAAAAATAACCAAAAGTGGCAGTTGTTGGTTTTGCATATATAAATTTGATGGTCAGAATGCCTTTAGCTTTTTCCTAAGCTTATTGAATAGTTGCATTTGCTTAATCATTGTTCAGTTGTGCTTTTCAAGTTTATGTTAAGTTATTCTAGCTTATTTGATTGCTAAAAGCTTTTTGAGTCGTTATTCGGCTTAACAGTTTGCTTGTTTCCTTATTAAGCTTTTAAGCACTGTCAGCTTTGAGGGCTTATTTGAGGGCTTAATTGTGGTTAAAAAATAAAGTGTTTTTGTTAAAAGTGCTTATTTACAAGTATTTAAGACTTGTGTGAAAAAAAGGGTTCGAAAAATAAAATAAAAAGGGAAGGTGGAAGTCTCAAGTGAGCATGACTCGAACCTGAGACCTCAACAACCCTCCAACCATTACTGAGCATAACACACACACAAAGGACCGCTGCGACCCTATTGGGCTTTTTCGTATAGTCCAAGTGGTTAGGTATTTAAGGGCTTATTTAGGCCTGTTTGCCTAAAGAGTGGGAAGTGTGGACGGGGGTTGGTGGATATTTGTGATGTTGGAGTATAGTATGTGGGAACAACTCACACCACTCAAATGAACTACCAGGCAACTAATAGTTGCCTAAAACACTCACCCTGACACTATATTCCCACTAAACACACCCACACAAGACTGGTAATTTCTCGCTCCATCGGTATATACTTACCTTGATGCCGTTGCCTTATAGGTTACATCATAAGAAAGGGGGTCCAAAAACCCCTGAGCAGGGTTGAATGGGGAAATTCCCTTTTATGGATAATTCCAGTCTTAATGAATAAGCTTCGTACCAATTTTATTTTTCATAAATATCTGTCTCACTTAAGCTATTTTTTTTATAATTTTATTATTAGAATTTATAATAAATATAGTTAAGTATTTATATAATTTATTTAGATTAAAAAACTTAAAAAATTCATAAAAAATAAAAATCAAAATCAAAAAATAAAATTCTTTTTTTTTTAATTTATATTTATCATATAGACACCTGGACAAATAAATTTTCATTTGTAGGTTAAATTAGCAACATTTCGTTTTAAAAGAACGGGATTGAATCTCGTTCATGTTTCTTCCCGATTTTACTGAAACCAATTCCGTTTTTGATCTAGTTTTTTTTATTTTTTCTTTTTAGTAATTTAGAGCTCATTAAATATAAAAATTTAATTTTAGATTTAAAATTTGAAAATTTAGGTTTTTTAGGTCCTGTTATCGTTTTAGGTTTAATTCACTTTTCTGTTATCGTTTTTAGGTTTTCCTTGATCATTTTTTGCATTCTTATTAGTAGCAATAGAAAAACCAATCATAACCTCATTCCATTCAAACATCGATTATCAATTCGTCATTCGACTTTCCATTGCACACCTCGTTGGACTCAAAAACGACCAGACCGGAAATCAAACTTTTGGATATATATAAATTCTCTTTGTGAATTTTGACTCTTTACCTTGATCAAGGGCAATTGGTTGTGGGATTTCCTGTATATAATTATAACGTCTCTGGGGGGGTATAATACACGAATCAATCCTTCCACTTAGTCAAGTCATTACTCGCCCATACTCTAGCTAGTCATGGGTCACGTGCTATATTTTGATTTAATTCCTAGCTCACGTGATCTTCATAGATATAAATTCCCATTTCATGCACTGCATCATTTCATTTGAGAATTGAGAAGTGAAAGTATAATGCTTGGCCACGTGTCGTCCTTTTATTCGTTCTCACAAGGTTAGTGCACAGTCATGTGACCTATTTTGATTTATTTACATGGCACATGACCATGATGTCATGCCGACGTCACATCTTCATAACTTTTATTAATTAAACTTTGGGCTTTTATGCTTATTTGGGCTGGTCCGGCCCGTTAAGTGGGTTACAGGCTGGCCCAATAAGATTCGAAGGCACCGTTACCATTTTCCTCCGAGCTCTTCCGATCCAGTGTTCGGTTTAGGTCCGGTATGTTTTATTTTTTGTCATTTTCTTGATATCCGTACTTGCACATACACAAACACAAAAACAAGCATATATTTGCAATTTTTATTATGTTTTGGTCTTATGGGTTCGTTTTACGAGGCAAAAGGTATGTATAAAATAGCAAATACCAAATAGATCTAAAATTTAAAAGTTAACTAAGTTTTTGTTTTTCTATTGTTTTCTTTTTATGGCCTTAAGACTCATTGATATGTGTGAAAACACATATACTTTTTATAGTCATAATAGCCTAAAAATACAAAATTAGCTTAAAATGTGTATATTGCTTGTTGTCTTTGTAATTGTGTAAGTACGGATATAGCAAAAATTACAATAAAACAGTCAAAACCGGACCGAAACAGCTGACACGGGGGAAGAAGAGAAAAAGAGAAAAACAAGAAAGGGAAAAAAAAAAAAGGGAAGAAAAAAAGAAAAAGGAAAGAGAATACAAGAGCCGGGAGAATGCTATCAAAGGTCAACAAAAGTCAACCCTTGGTCAACCAAAGTCAACACACAAAATGACAAAAACCAAATTTCCCAAAATAGTCCCTCAAAAGAAAACCAAATTGCAAAAATAGTCCCTAAACCCTAACGGTGTTAAACTCCTTTAATTTAAAAAGAGTTAACATTCGTTAACTCTTATTATAAACCAAAGCCCGAAACAAACTTACCCAAGCCCAAATCCTTTTGTATAAGCCCAAAGTCAACCATTTTTACCTGGGTCCAAAGAGAAGTCAAACACACCTCACCTTTTAATAAAAAGTAAAAACCTGGAAAGGTTTGTTAGTTACTATTCACTGTCTGCTTCAATTTACCCCAAGTCAAATCAATAGGGCAAATGCAAATTGGATACGTGGCTTAGTAATTCAAGCACCAAAGGACATGCTGGCAGAGGTACACATCATCAAACGCTCCCATTGGTGGAAACCACAAGGAGAATGTCACGTGGATGAAGAAAACACATCAAGGGCTAGATTTTTGTACTAAATCACATAGAAAAGAAGCACAAGTGTCACATCACGGATTACCACGCTGGCAATCCGTGTGATCATCAAGTTAATCCAAGGGCCAAGATTAAAGATCCAATGATTAGCAAGATTCAAGGGCAGGGATTTATGGGAGCATCTAACAAACTCCAGGACCTAGAAGCTTCTCTGAAGACTATAAATAGCCCTCACATTCACACACACGGATATCTAGTTTTTAGCTTTTAAAAATTATTTATGGTATTTTTTTAGCTTTTAAACTTTAGCTTTTGTAATTTTCAAATTCAGTTATTGTAATTCAGTTTTAAAATCTTGTAATCAGTTTTCAAGTTAATGAAATTTAGTGTTCATTTATACAATCTGTCATAAGCTCTTATCATTTTCAAATGTTTTCAGTCACTATTCCAAAAGCTCCTAATAAGCTCATACAAGCTCTTTGAGTCTCTAAGCTCAAATTGAGCTCATAATAAGCATCTAATCTATTTAAAATCTTTAAATCAGTCAAATAATCCCCTTGCTAAATGGAATAGAGCTTTTGGATGATAAGCTTACAATGGAAGAACTTATAGGGACTTTACTAGCTTATCATTTGATAAGCTAGAGCTGTAGAAATAGCTCCTTGAGCTTATTGCCTTTGTTTAGCTAAGGTTTCTGTAAGTTTTCTTTTACATTCAAGTATCTTAGTTTAATAAGGTGCATTTGCTTATTTACTGCTTAACTCTAGCTTATTTGTGCTTAATTTTGTTTCATTATGCTTATTAATCTTGTTTGACTATCTGTTTTTAGCTTTTATAGCATAGATCTTAGTTTTTCATAATTTGTCCTAAAAATCTATAAAAATCAAAAAAATATTAGCATAGTTAGTAGCTTATTGTTTCTGGCTTATTTGCTTATAGTTTTATGCTTATTAAGGTTGTTATAATCTGTTCATTATCTGGTATACAAGTTTTAACCACTAGATTTAAATCTCATAGGCTTAAATGGATTTTCATAAAATTAAGGGGGTGTTTGGCTCAGCAGTACTAACCATTAGTTAGTACTGCTAGAGGCCTTTGGTTTTTAGTTGTTGGTTTTAATCTCCTATTTAAGTTTGTTTAAGCTAGTTTCAAAAGTTAGATTAAGGTAAATCAAGTTTTCATAAGTTAGTTTGTTCCTTAAGGTTCAAATCTGTAAATTTCTTTCTTGCATCACTGAGTTTTGTCAGATCCTTAGCTTTTGCATTTCCTTAATTTACATTTAGTTTGGTTTTAAATAGAGTAGAAGTAATCTGCATAAGGTCTGCATTTATAGGTTTTAAGTTTTGGTCATTTTAATGTCAACTGCATCAGATAGATAAAAATGCATAAGTACAATTTCTAGCTTCATTTTCAGTGGGTTAAAATAGCATTTAGCTTTTGATTTTCAGATTATAAGTAGCTTATAGGTCATATTTCATTAGTTTAGATTTAGTTTTCAAAATCTAGCTTAACTTGTCATCTGTTTTTAGCTTTTAAATAAGCATTTTGTCTTTTCATTTTCCAAAACCAAACTCAGCAAAAGCTGAGTAAACTGTCTGTATTGTTAAGCTTTTTCAATAAGCTATAGTTTTCCAAAGTCTTTTCAAAAAGCATTTTCATATAGTCTTTGAGTTAAGCTATCTGAAAAAGCAAGTTTTACTTCTTAAAAAGCTCATTTGCTAGCCTAATTTTAAGCTCTAAGTAGCCTTAGGGACTGTTTGGTTTTAAGTTTTTATAGAGCTTATTGTGATTTTCAGCTTATTGTTTTTTATTCTATGTTTGTTTCTGAGTTAGGTTAGCTTATAGGGTTAGGTTTAGTGTAAGAATAGCTTATTAAGTCTTAGGTTAGCTTATTTCATGATTTCAAGCTTTTAAGTTCTATACAAAAGCTAAAAAAGGAAGTTTTACATTTTTTCTGTATTTTAAGCTGTTTTCTAGCTTATTTAGGGCTTTTCATAAAAATTTTCTTTTATTAAAAGTGCTTATTTTTGTTTTCAAAAACTTAGCTTATAAAATTATTTCAAAAATAAAAAAAGGGGGAAGGTGGAAAATCGTGGGGTGAGCAAGACTTGAACCCCGACTCAAACCATTCCCTCTACCCTTTTAAACAACACAACACACACACCACTACCAACGCGCCCTGTGGTCTTTTCATTATTGATTCACAAAATCTAATATCTATATCATCGTTTTCTCTCATCTCACCTTATTAGCTTATAAGTTGTTTAAAAAAGCTTATTCCTGGCTTATTCATTAAGCTGTGGACACCCAAGATTATTTTCTAGGTCTGTATTAGTTCAAGCTATTTTCTGTATTTTTTTTAGAATTTTTATAATCAGTCTAGTATTTTTAAACATTTATTTTTATTAAAAACTTTGAAAAATCATAAAAAATAGAAAAATAATCAAAAAAATATAAATCTTTTTAAAAAAAAATTTCTTTTATCATAAAGTTTCTAGGAAAATTAGTTTTGCTTTCGTAGGGTTTAATTTGCAAAATTTCATTTTTTAAAGAACGGGATTCGTTCCCGTTTACATTTTTCGTGTTTTAAAGCTCATTTAAATTCCGTTTTTGTTCTAGTTTTCTTTAAACTTACTTTTTAGTCAATTAGAGTCTATTTAAAAAGAAAAATTCAATTTAGGTTTAATTTTGGAAATTTAGGCTTTTAACTGCCGTTTAGGGTTCCCGTTTTGCGTTTTTTTTAGTTAAACTTTAATTTCCCGTTATTTGCTTTCGTGTTTAATTGTTATCATTTGCTTATTTTAATTTGTAGAAGTAGATAATCAAATCAATCTTTGTTTCCATTTCAAATCATGTTGTCCGAACAACAAACGTGGTTTCAATTTCACAAGTCGTTGGGGAATAACGACGAACACGGGAATCTTGACTCCCGGTTAATATACGTATTATATTATATATATTTTAAAGATTTTCCTTTTTTACCTTTGTCCTAAAGGGTAATTTGGTAATTTTCCATCATATATTATATATTATTAATGCGTGTGTTGCTTTACTAGCAATCAATTTTTGGCGCCGCTGCCGGGGATTTGTGATTAAGATTCTTTCGTTTGAAGTTTGTTGATCGAGTTTTGAAGAACCTTTCATTTTCGAAAGTTGTTTTTGTTTAAATTCAAAATAAAAAATTAAAAAAATAAAAAGTAAAAAAAATATTTCTTTCTTTTCTTTTAGTTATAATTATATCCATATAAAAAATCAAAATAAAAAAATAGTCACAAATAAAAATAAAATAAATAAACAAAGTTGGTAAAAGTAACACCAAACAATAATACCTTCATTGAGTATTATCCATGTAGTAAGTTGCCCAACTCAATCAAAGATTTAAAAATTTACCAATTTGTTCATTTACAGGAACGACTCATCGTAAAAAGAGTAAAAATTTTTTTAAGACTTACCGTGAAGTAAATTTGATTATTTGGTTCAAGTTGTCTATCTCGTTATCCGTTAAAATAGTTTGTTAAAAAAAATAATAATAATAATTTTAGTCTAAATTTTATTTTTCTATTTTGTGCATGCGCACTCGTTCTCAAACCCGCAACTGTAACCGTCAACAACAAGCCCCACCGGCTGTTGTAGAACCATTTAATTTAGAAGAACCATTCGATAATCCTCACCCTAGTTCTAATGGCCGAAACCGGACTAGGACAGAAATGCTCCACAGCCACCCACCGAGGTACGAGAGATGCAATCGTAATTCCCCCGAAATCAATGCTAATTTTGAGTTAAAAGCATGGGTTTGAATCAATCTTGTTCAAAACAAGCAGTTTTTCGACATGAAAAATAGGATCCACATGCCTCACATCCGTTATTCAATAAGAACCGACATCAACGATGAGATTCCCCAACGTCCGAGCACGTCAAATAAGCTTATGCTTTTTCCATTTTCTCCTCGAAGGTTTAGCCCGATTTGGATAGAGAAAAACTCTCTCGATCATTTTGACATGGGAATGATCATGAATTAAAATTTCAATTAATCAATTCTTACCTTCTTTTCCTCCTTCAAAATGACAAATCTTCGAAACGAACTCACGAGATTTCAACAAAGATTTGATCGAATCGTTTTAAACCAGGCTTTGATCGAATTAAAGACCTCCTTCGAGCATAGCCCATCACGGATTTTTAGAATTACAATCAACTAGATACATTTTACAACGCTTTGAATGCTAATGATCAAGATTCGTTGAATTCCGCTGCGGGTGGAAACTTTTTGGATAAGATGCCTCGTGAATGCTTGAAAAATATCGGGAGTAAATCCAAGCTTCGTAATTCACGAAACAAGGCAGTCGTTGCCAAAGTGAGTTCGAATACATCACCCCCAGGATTTTCACCCAATTGTAGCTGCTCCTTAACAGACAGAAAGTTTTTGAACTTAAGAAATTATGATAGGCTAATGCTTTTCGACAAGCAAAAAGCCCTAAGCTCCCGTACCTGTAAAGAGGTCCGATGAGCCAAATTTTCGTAACTGTGGATTTGCTAATTCTTATAAAATTGTCCAGGCCACCTAGATGACAATGTTTATCAAGACAACATTCAAGAGTACGTTTCACAAGTTGCTGCAACCAATTTTAATCAAGGAAATACCAATTCTAGACCTCTGATGGTTGCAAACCAAATCCGACCTCCTGGTTTTCCTCCAATTTAAAATAATCAAAACCGTTTCAATCAGAATCAAGGAAATAATTTCAACCAAAATCGAGGAACCAACTTCAATCAATACCGTGGAAATAACTTCTACCAAGGACAAGTTTATCAACCTCCGACTAGTCAACCACTGGTTTACCAAGCTCAACCTTATCAAGCTTCCGCTCCGCAAATGCAAGGTGTTTCAAAGACCGATTTTGTGAATAATGTCAAGGCTAATGATGCAATATTAAGGAATATGCAAAATCAAGGCCAAGGTTTACAAAACCAGATGACAACGTTAACGGAAATGCTTTCTAAGTTCGTAAATTCCAATACCGCTTCGTCTTTGAGTTCAGGTTCTCTTCCAAGTAACACGGCTACTAACCCGAAGGAAGACTTGAAAGGTATTACTACCCGAAGCGGTGTTGCTTATCAAGGACCTACGATTCCTACTTCTTCTCTTAAAGTTGTAGAACGTAGAACCGAGGTGACAAAGGACACGGTTTTTCTTACTAATAACGGGATTACCGAAAACGTCCAACCTCCGGTTGTCCCAGTTGAAAACCAAAATCCAGTTTCTAAGCCAGTTGATGCTCCAGTTAGTGCACTGATGCTTAACCCAAAATCGTTAATTCCTTATCCTTCAAGGCAAAATAATGAGAAGCACCGTGAAAATTCTAACGAACAAAAAGAAAAAATTCTACGAAATCTTTAAAGATATGAGTTTCGAAATTAGTTTCATGTATGCTTTGACTCTAATACCCAAATTTGCTTCAACTCTTAAAGCCTTAATCGGAAATAAAGAAAAGCTTAGTTAGATGGCTAGAACCCCTTTGAACGAACA
>BQNB010161300.1:0-14696 GCA_026074375.1 Tanacetum coccineum
ATAAAATGACAAAGTTATATAGTTTTAAAGTTATTAAATTGTAAGTATACAATAACCCGGTGAATAACCAAAAACTATACTTTTACAAATGAGATAACTATTTTAGCTAAAACCCGTCAAGGAAACAAAATACTAAATAATAAAATATTATAATTCTCGACTAGAAGATAAAATCATAACTTTTGTAAAAACTTTAAAAACAACGTTTACATAATTCGTAACTTTAAACGTACGTTTACTTTTATGCAAGAACTTTTATTAATTTAAATTAGTGGTTTTCGAACACGTTTCAAATCATCTTGTTCCAATTATTCTCTTACGTTTCTTACATAATACTTGCAAAGTATTATATACTTTGACTATTTTATTTTTCTTGTCATTTTTCTTATATATAATACACGCCATGTATTATATGCACTCCGAATTATTCTTTTGATAGTTTGTCTTTGTTATATACTTCACGATACGAATTATATACTTGTTCATTTTTCATATGTAATATATACGGAACATATTACATACTTTGCGTTTACTTTTCGATTTATTTTATTTAACCAACCACCAAACTCTTACAACTTGAAACCTAAATCTTTTATCAATGTGTCGCATTGGTAATCATCCATCGGAAAATCCCAATTCATTATCCTAAACTAGTGGGACTTAGCCGTTAAGTAAAACCGCAACTTCTTGGTCGAGCCGTTCCGGTTTCCGTTGTGCTGTGCCTAATGTTTACATTTCTGCGAATTGTTCTACAACTTCGAGGTGAGTTTATAGCCTCACGTTTTACTTGTTTTATATTTACCTTATAACTTTTGGGGTGAGAACATGCTCGTTTATAAAATTGTCTACATAATCATTTACAATCTCTTTTACATACTTGATTTCGTAACTTGGTTACACACTCGTTTACATACACATTGAAAAAACTGTTTACATACTCATTGCAAACTCGGTTACATGATTGATGTCACACTTTGTTTTACTTATGGAGGCAATTACTTAAAGCCTTTCTTTTGGAAATACGTTGGTTACTTTTACTATGGACACAGTTACTTTACATTACCTTTTCCTGATTACGTGTTGCCTAAGTTACGAATAGACCACTAATGCCCGAATTATCATGAACCGTTAATTTCTTAACCGGCCGTACTGGCATATAATATGCTTCTTTGAATTGAGCTTCGATGTCATGAGCTTAGCGCAACAGTAAATACTTTTTATGTGAAGTTGTATCTGTTATAACTGTCACATGCGTACTGTGAACTTGTAGTCCACACTGCTTTCGTTAAACATTTTTGATTACTAAATGCTTTTCATAATACTGTGAGTGAAGCAATATTTACTAAACGTTTTTTATTCTCGCAAATGCTTTACTTAAACCTATGAATTCACCAACTTTATGTTGACGTTTTAAGCATGTTTTTCAGGTGCTTAACTTTGGACTTCTCTGATGTGCTATATGGAGTCTGTGTGCAATATGATATCATCTTTCAAGACTTTATTATCACTCATACTCGTTGTCCTTTGAAAACTTAATTATGCTTTCGCAGGGTTTTAAATTTCATTTCAAATATTGTAAGACTTATCCATTTTTAATAAATACAACGAGTTATGATTTTTAAAACGTCCATTAGTGGTCGTTCCCTTTACCTTGTGTGATGTATATTTTGACGTCACGCCTTCGGACACGTATTCCGTCCAGGCCCCGTCTAGGGGTGTGACAGATTGGTATTCAGAGCCAAGGTTATAAAGAACCCGGTAGAATATCTAGGTCTGGTCTATAACCAGTATGTGATCATTACGTGCTTTTATGTGTGCCTTATACGTGCTTTTGCTATGACGTATACATGAGTACCATTTTGCCTTGAGCATGCTATGTTATGGGTTTACCTCTGCCTCGCGTTTATCGTTCCCTGCGTTTATGTTACTTTGCGTTTATTTTTCCCTTGAGCTATACTTTGCTATGGGCTTACGTTTATCTCACGTTTATCTTTTCTCTGCGTTTATGTTTGCATTACGTATATTTTCCCGTTTACATATATGGAAGCTGTATATATATATATATATATATATAACCTCTCTAAGACATTGTGAGTGACACAATGGTCTCTAAACCTTTCTAAGATATTGTGAATGACACAATGGTCTCGTTTACTTCTAAAACATCGTGAATAATACGATGATCTTTAAAACTTTTCACGACTTTACATTATACCGTTTTTCATAACTTTGAAACCAGTTACAGTCTGCCGACCCCACTGATTATCCTACTATTCGACTCTGAAGACAACTGTGAACACCCGCCCCATACTGTTGAAACACCTACGTCATCTCGTTACGTCTTAACTTTTCTTACTTCTCGTAACTTCTAGGAACATGCCGATTAATTCGCACACAACTTTAACCCATCACCTCATAACATTCCATTTCTTTTTGAAAACACGACTTTTGAAATTCGACTTATTTTATTTCGTTTACTCCGTTCGATCTTAAAGAAAATACTGACAACGAGACAAGGAATGAGTTCCACGAGGATCGAGTGTATTATAACCCAAAGAATTACTAATGATATCGAAGGTATTGCTGTCTATGAGGCAAAAATCCACATGGCTCGTAACTAAATGGATTAGGTCGTACGTTAGGAAACCAAGGTGGTAAGGAATGCCAACAACAAAATGAACAAAAAAGGCCGTGAGAGCTTACATTGCTAAACCAAATTACAAGAACGGATATGTAGCAAAATTTCCCTTCTACAACAAACGTAAGTTGCACCACTGGACCATGCACTGTGAAGTGCAATAACTACAAGAGTGTTGGCCATGTGAGTAGAAATTGTAGGACACCCGTTTCGATAATCAATTTAGAGGCCGCAGTGGCAAATTAGAAATCTAAACCATGCGAACCGTATTTAGGAGGATAAAACTCGTAGGAACTCTAACGCCGTCAAAGATAACGCTGATATTTAAGGAGAGATTTTTCCTTACCAGTGAAACCTAAGTAGACTTAGACTGTAATCTCTAAGAGTTTTGCACTAGTACTTTCCTGTGAATTTCGTGTATTGTATGGATTTTCCTAAATCCTTTGTTCAATTTGTGTCATGACGATTTTGTCAATTACACTTCAATTCTCTAGTAAATGTATGTAAGCTACTCCTTGAGTCTGTTACCGTCTTACAAACCATTTCACTATTATTATATAAATTGTCTTACTGTTATAAACTAACTGGATGGTATCCTATGAACTATTTTAGTGTCGTTTTATAAACATAGTTGTTGTCGCGTTATAAACTATTTTACCACAAGTTTACAAACCGTTTACTGATAGCTTCTTGTTTATTTTAACACCTTATAAACTATTTTGATATCATTCTATAAACCATTTTGTCAACATTTTATAATTATCCTACTATTACCTCATAACTTATCTGACCATCAATTAATGAACTAACTCATTTCCAATCTTATAACCTATTTTACGATTAATTATAAACTCTTTTGCTACCCTATTATAAATTACTTTGCAGTCATCTTACAAACTATTTCGTTGTCACCTCATGAATTATTTCGTTGTCAATTATAAACTATTTCGCTGTCAATGTATGAACTATGCCGTCATCATCTTATGAACTACTTCATGTCTTTTATAAACCATTACGTTGCCACTTTATAAACTGTTGGGTTGTCAACTCGTAAACCATTTTTTACCATTACATTAAAAACCGTCACGTAACTTTCTCTTAAACTATTTTGATATCACCTCATAAAACATTTCCCGTTATCTTACAAAATATCTTGTGTCGTTATATAAACTACCTTGTTTTCATTACCATGAACTGTTTTGCTACCTTATAAACTATATCGTTTATACCGTATAGGTTTTTTTAAAACATAACATTAGTTTGACGAAATGAGCATTTTATCGTTAGTTCCTAAATTTTGCATAGCCTGATCACCTATGTATAGTTCAGAAAGGACCATGCTATGCTAGGAGTAGTCACCATAAATTTTTTGTTAAATTACCCTTACATTCCATCTCTATTTTCTTCCCTTCCTCTACATTGTCAACGAGATTATATTGTACTTGTGTTTTATTAATATTTTACGTGCGTATTCATGAGTCGTGTCGGTCACGTGTATTCTCATTTGTAAGCGTCATAACTAAGTAGCTTTTCTTCAACCTTAGCATATAGAAACACTACAACCTTAGCCGAGAGACCAAATCATGCTTCTTGTAGTCATGGAACCTAGTTAATAAAAACCTCACCTCCGCTGAGTTTAGCTCTTTAAATGACATCGTCCCATCTACCGTAGACACTAAGTACAATGTTGAGTTAGCCGCCAGAAAGATCATACAAGCTGATACCAACATTTGAGATTGTATACTGAATATTCTCAACCATCCATTCAAGATAGACTTAATGCCCATAGGACTTGGTAGTTTCGACGTTATCACCAATGTAGGTTGGTTGACAAAGTACCACGCCATGATCATATGTGATAAAAAATATATTGTTTGTATCCCCTTAGGTGATGAAACCTTAACGATTCAAAGCAATAAGAGTGATGGATATGCATCGATAGTTGCTAGTAAACAAGAGCAAAGTTGTTTGATAGGATTGGTACATTGGAGCGGGATAACTTAAGACTCGGAGGCATGTTATGTGTTGAGAGAAAGAGAGTTGACCGTCTCCGGCGTAGTATGTCGTATGATCAAAGGGATTTATAATACCAATTTTCTCATAGTGGGAAGCTCCAGTATTGTTTGTCAAAAAGAGGGATGGATCCTTCAGGATGTACAATGACTACCAAAAATTTAACAAGCTAACCGTGAAGAACCGTTACCCGTTACCTAGTATAGACGATCTTTTCGATCAACTACGAGGATGTAACATCTACTCGAAAATCGACCTAAGGACTAGCTACCACCAACTAGAGTTCGAGAAAAAGATATTCTAAAACCGCATTTAGGACCAACGCACCAGAGATATTCATGGATCTCATGAATCGGGTGTGCAAACCATACTTGGATAAGTTCGTGATAGTATTCATCAATGATATCTTTATCTACTCAAGCAGAAATAAGGACTGCGAGGAACACCTTAGGCATATCTCAGAATTGCTTAAGAATAAGGAATTGTACGCCAACTTCTCCAAGTGTGAATTTTGGCTCCTGAGAGTGCAATTTCTAGGTAACATTGTTGATAGTCAATACATTAACGTCGATACCGCCAAGAGTAAGTCAATCAAGGATTAGGCAACGCCTATGACTCCGATGAAGATATGCAAATTCTTAGGTCTTGCCGGTTACTACCGACGATTTATCGAAGAATTCTCTAGGATAGAGAAAACTCTAACCGAACTGACTCAGAAAAATGAGAAATACGAATAGGAAGAGGAAGAAGAGGAAGCCCTTCAACTGTTAACGTAGAAACCTTGTAGTGCACCGATTTTTGCATTTACCCTACGGAACAGAAAAACTTCATGGTTTATTATAACACCTCGCATAATGGATTAGGAACTATAATTAGGCAGAAGGAGAAGGTGATAGCTTACAACTCTCTACAACTAAAAGTTCATGAGAAGAATTACACGACACCCGACCTGGAATTTAGAGAAACAATGCTTACTCTCAAGATTTGGGAACACTACCGATATGACATGAGTATGAACTCGAACCAGATAATCATCGGAATCCGTTCAAAAGATCTAGGAACACAATCGTGTCTTACCACTCAGCAAAATCTTAAGGCCTCACTTGAACTACCTGATCTCATTCTTAAGTTATTACTTTTGCCGTTACAAATCCTTACAATCATGAACTGTTTGCGGAACTAACAAACTTGTTGCACTCTTGAGCTAATGAATTTGGTTGAATCTTGAACTAACTGACGGAGTGCAATATTCCACCACTTATCACATAAGCTCTCCCTCGAGCTCCTCCCATTCGTTGACTTTTATTCTGGGGATATTGTTTCTCGAAATGTCCTCACTCTTCACATCCCATCGTCGTCTGTTATGGTTGTTGTTGTTATGTTTGCTGTTGTTGGGTCCGTCAGCAGTTCCAACTCGTACAACCTTATCCACTAGGTAATACAACCTCCCCCCTTAAACTAGATAAACATCTCTCGATAAAACATCTAGTCAAACTATTCATTTCGGGTCACTAGTACGAAAACTCCAGACATGATACATCCTAGTACTGTCTAAGTAAGTGAATACTTACATCCATTAACCTCGCCTGATATTAATCATCGAACATTACATATATCAGAAACTAGACTCTACCCTTAAACATTTAAAACTTTACACAGGCATACCCACGCGCCTACACTTTCTCTTTTGATGTTTTCACTATTGAGGGACTTTCTTTATAACACGTTTATATCAATCATAAAACTTGTAATGATATTTCTCTAAAATACCTATTCCGATGAGCTATATATCCTGGTCAAACCTAGCCCAAAATTTATGTATATTAAGAAGTGTCAAAACATCAAGTTTTGCTGAATGAAGCTATCAACGACATGTTTTAAACCGGTTTATTAAATCTTAAATCTTTTCTTGGTCACACAATTGGTTAACACAAATCGAATCCCGGGACAGGATTCCTTTAAGGGGTGGGTACCGTAACAACCGGCAATTTTCAGAACTTTAAATTACTATTTTACCCTTTGACTTTTTGGGTCCGACTTGACTTTTTAACTTTTGACCTTTTACTGTCGCATAAAAACGATTACCGCGTAGCCGGTAATTTTTTGAAACGTGCTTAAATAATAAATCATATTTATTATTACTTATCTCTCAATTACAAATTCATTTTTCAAATTTATTTGACTTACAAACGAGAAAATATCTCGTTAATTGTGAAAATCACACACAACGTGTACCGACACGATAATAATTAAATTATATTTAATTATCAATATTTATTTATTAAAAATATTTAATGAATTATTTAACATTTTATTTAAGAACTGTTGGTCCCACTTCAACACTTCTATAGATTGAATTCCTTAAGCTTGTTTAAGGTTTAGTTATATTAGATAAATCTAACACAACTATAATAGAAACTTTGTGTGAACGTATTAAAGATTATGCGGAATCTACTCTTTAATAAGAAGAATTTTCAATGGAACAGTAAAACACAATGAATTCAACAAAACATAAAAGCTCTAATATTATTAAGCAAATAATACGAATACTCTCAAAGTATTAGGGTTACAAAGACCTTGAAGCTATGAACTATACGACTTTGTATATTTTTCTGTATATGATTGTTTTTTATACTGGTATCAAACTCTATGCCCTAGGACCTCCTTTTATACACCAAGGAGTCCTAAAC
Organism: Tanacetum coccineum; assembly: GCA_026074375.1. NCBI lineage: Eukaryota > Viridiplantae > Streptophyta > Magnoliopsida > Asterales > Asteraceae > Tanacetum > Tanacetum coccineum. The sequence goes on from BQNB010161300.1 coordinate 7,342, forward strand.
GGCTTACAATACTTTCCTAAGTATATCAATTCTTTTAATAAATAACTTATACATATCTTTTACCAAAATATCTCATACAAATCATATAAGCCGTACTAACTAACTCAGCAGTACTAACTTCTTAGCAGTTTTTCTTCTAAGTCTCTAAGTTGTCTTAACTTCCACTAGCAGTAGTAACTTCCTCTAGCAGTAGTAACTTCCTCTAACAATAGTAACTTCCTCTAGCAGTAGTAACTTCCTCTAGAAGTAGTAGCTTTGTACTGACAGTTGTAACTTCACCAACAGTCTTAAACACTTAGAATAATTTTAATTGAAATTCTCCAACAACACTAACTTTGACTGAGCAGCACTAACATCAATAAGAACAATAGTAATTCTAAACAACATCAAAAAGCTTTTAATCCCAACAATCCTCCCCTAAACTTTATATTTATCTCCAAAATCATCAAGTTTCTTCATTAAAAGATTTATTAATCACCAGGAGGATGCTTCCAAACACTTCATTGATTCTTAAGCTGTTTTGTGAGAAGTTTAAGAAGCTGATATGCCATTTTACTGAAATGATCACATTGAAGCTTCTTGTTTAACATACCAGTAATTGTAGCAGCTGTAAGGGGATATCTCTTTTCTACCAGCATGTGAATGTGCATATGTTGCATCCTTAAGGAATGAACTCTACATGACTCATATAGTTTCCAATCTAACACTCTGTAATCATGTTGATTCCTCCAGACTCTGTCTTCAACATGTGGTTCAAACATTGTCTTTAAATCTCCCTATAGAATCAAATCTAAGTCCTCCACTGGTCTTTTTGATCCATATTTAGCTTTTACCATTTCCATAGAGTTTTAAAAATCTTCCATGTCAAAACTTTTTGAGGCGGGGGGGGATTATGACTTGAAGACTACAGTAATTTTGAACTTCCATCAGCTCTGATGATCTGGTAATAGTTTTTCTTTCCTTTCTTATGGATCTTCCAGTCAATAATGGTTGGAGGCTTAGTAGCTAAAGGAATAGCATCAATTGCTACTTCCTCTTCTTTTAGGAACAATTTCCATGAGCTCTTTAATCTTAGCTGCTTCTTGATCATCATCCACTTCAGCTGTTTCTTGAACATCATCCACCTTTTGCTTTTTAGTGACCTCTTGTTCTAGCTCATCTACTGCTCTCTTTGAACTACCTTCCACCAAGTTTGTTCTATAATCCATAAACATGTTCACCCTTTTGAAAGCTTTGTCAAACAATTCTTTTATAGAATCAAAGTCTTTAGATTTCAAGTATTTGTGCTTCCAACCTTCCATGTTCTTAATGTAGGTAATCATGGTCTTCTTCTGTTGAGTTTTGGTTGGTGGTTTGTTCCTCTTCTCTTCTGCTCTTTTATCCGCAAAGTGCTTTCTTCTTTGCTCTAGGAGTTCTTTAAACAATGTGGCTTTTTGTTTAGTTGTGAACTGCTCTTGTTCTTTAGCTTGCAGTCTTTAAGCCAACTGGTAATCAGCATCAACCTTAGCCTGAATATCATCCCATTCTTCAGTCAAGGCTACATTGGCTCCATCTTTGTCCCTTGCAAGTCTCTCCTCTTCATCAAACTTATCTTGTAATCTGATAGCTTCTTGTTCATCAAAACTGATTTGATCTTTCTTCTTCAAAGGCTTCTTAGGTTCTACCATAATTCATTTGCCTTTGTCCTGAACTTTTGCCTATGATGGTTATGAAGAAATTGTTGTTGTTGTTGTAGATGTACCCAGCTCAGTAATGATAATTTCTTTCCTTGGAGTTGGAATTGTAACAGTTGTTGTAGTTGTAGCAGCAGTAACCTTTGTACTGGTAGCACTAACTGGTACACTTGGTCTTTTAAACTATGGTAGGATTTTTACTTGGTTTTACACTTTTCAAAGTAGCAAGTGCTTGAGCCAAAGTAACTTCATCAACAGTGAAATTCACATCTTTAGTAGCAACTTCTTGTTATGCTAACACCTCATCACCAGTTAAAGTATTCACATCAAACATATTAGCATCATCTATATCATTAACCAGGGTAATGTCTTTATAAACATCAATAGCATTTATCCTCTCCTGTTTGGATGCATCCTCACCCAAACTTTCTTCATCTTCATAGGATTCTACCATAGCTGTAAGACTAACTTTGTATAACCTTTAAAGCCCATGAGTTCATGACCTCTTTTTTTGTTCAAGCTTCTTGACCTTCCTCTTTAAACTAACAATCTCTTTAGCTTGTGTGGTCTTTGTCTTTTCCAAATCAAGAACTCTTGTTTGTAAATTGGTACATAATTCCATCAATTCATTAAGTTTCAGACTATCCTTACCACTTCGAAGTATGTTACCTCTTGCGAGCAGTGGATCATTGGAATGTTTAGATACATTCTCAAACCTAGTTTGAGCAATAGTATCCCCCATGGTTTCTTGGCGCCTAGGACCACCACCTGAAGTAGTTCCTAGGGAACTAGATTCATTAGGTGTTGCCTTGGTCTTAGCTATGTTACCACTGTCCTGCTCTGCTTCTAAGCTAGAAGCAGTAGTGGCAGCCCTCACCAAACTGTCATCCAAATCCTTATAGACAGCCTCATCTGCTACATGTTCAGTAGGACCACTAGACTAAGGTATCTGAGTGTCCTTTCTCTTTAGCTTCCTATTTTTTTCTTTTAAGGTTGAGATGTTGATGGTTGAATAAAAGTGGGTGTGTGATGGGGATTAGTAGGATTTGCTGAACCTTCACCCATTTCTGCTTGATCTTGTACCACCATTGTTTGTAATAATGGTGTTTCCCTTCCAGAAAAACATTTCCCTACCCTTCTCATATTCCCAAATATCTTCTTAGTGTGAGAGGGTGCAATATATATTCTGTTCTGAGTAGGCATCCCTTTAAGTTGTTTATCCAAAAAAACTTGTATAAACCTTGGATACATCAAAAATTTGCCCACATTATCCAAGTTCTTCACCATATTTCATAAATGTATTTGAAAGTATTTAAAATTCTGTTTTATCGCTATAAACAGATAATTGCAGATGCCATAGTGCTATTAAAATATTCCAATGCGATGTGGTCCTTTGTAACTTCGGCTATTGTAAAATAGTATGTATCAGGAAATTTCATTGTGGAAGAAAAGAATGCCTGTATTGAAAGTATGCTTCTGTAAAATTTTGTCTTCTACCCCATCAGTGTAATAGCTGTTCAAAGATGTTGAATTGACTGTTTTTGGCTTTGATAGTAGCCCAGAATGTTTCTATGCACAGAATGGTATGGGGATGGATCATGAGTGCATATCTTATAAGATTTGCGTTCAAAAAATCCACTATCTGCTCAAACCCTTCACTTTCTGCGGGTTTAGAAAACACGACCAAATTATGAGTATCTGCAAACTTTAGATTCGCCATTTGTGTTGGGTTTTGATGATGAATGATAAAATTGAGTTAGGGTTGTAGATTAGAGAGTATATGAGTGAATGAAATCGATTAAATAAGCGATTGAAACCCTTAATGGAAGTATTTTTTAAAATACCCTCAACAGCATTAACTTTCGCCCAGCAGTATTAACCCAGCAGTAGTAAGTTATGCCTAGCAGCATTAATTTTCACCAGCAGTAGTAAGTTTATGCCTAGCAGCATTAACTTTCACTAGTATTAGTAAGTTTATGCGTAACAGCATTAACTTTTACCAACAGTATTAAGTTTATTCCTAGCAGCATTAACTGTGAGTCACCAGCATTAACTCCAATTCCATTCCAAACACTCTGTCTATTTTTAATATATTCACTTCATCTTTTGTTTTTCAACTCACCTCTTCTCTTAATTTTTTTACTACCCACAATGTTATGTACAACAACGTTTAGAGAAATATCAATAGAAGCATAGAGCTTAATAGCAATTTTAATATTATCGTTTCTTCTTTACTCTTGTGTTAAGATTCCGCATTAACACTTGATTTTCATAGTTAGTGTCTCTCATATAGTTGATTTGATTTTTCCAAGTTGTCTATCGTCTTACAAAGGCTAGTCAGATCATAAACCAAGGACCTACAACATTTTTGTGATGCTTGCAAAATTGAAAAGCAAGCTCATGCAACGCATAAAGCTAAAAATATGGTTTCCACTAAAATATGTTTAGAATTATTACATATGGACTTATTTGGTCCATGGCAATTAAAAGCTATGGAGGTAATCTATATACCTTAATAGTAGTATATGATTATTCTAGGTATACATGGACTAGATTTCTAAAAACTAAAAATGAAGCTTTTGAGAAATTTGAAATATTAAGTTAGAAAATTTAAAGCCAACTAGGTAATTCTATAATAGCTATTAGAACGGATCATGGTCGGGAATTTGATAATGAAGTACAATTCAGAGCTTATTATGATGCACAAGGCATTACTCATAATTTCTCGGCTCTACGTACTCCACAATCAAATGGGGTGGTAGAAAGAAAGAATCGGACTTTACAAGAAATGTCTAGGACCATGTTAAACGAACAATCCATTCCACAAAAGTTTTGGTGTAATGTCGTTGATACGTCAACTTACATTCTAAATAGAATTTTAGTTCGACCAATTCTAGGAAAAACCCCTTATGAAATATTTAGAGGTAGGAAACCCTTTTTAGAATATTTCGAAGTGTTCGGAAGCAAGTGCTTCAATTTAAATACTAAAGACTATCTAACCAAGTTTGACCCAAAGTCATATGAAGGTGTTTTTCTAGGATATTCTCAAAATAGTAAAGCTTATATAGTATTAAATAAACGTACAATGAAAGTCGAAGAATCACTCAATGTGACACTCGATGAAAGTCCTCCTCCTACCAAATTATCACCATTGGTTGATAATGATGTTGGTGAAGAAGAAGCCATTAGAAAGAATACCAAAGTAGTAAATTGTCACACCCCGTCAGTGGCGGAAACACGAGAATGCGACGATACCATTCATCACACAAGATACAAGATCATACACTTTACAATTTCAATAATAAAACTTGGTTTTACATGAATCTTTACACATTAAGACTTGACAAATTTGAATAATCAAAACTCATCTCGACCTAGTTCCCTTGGGTTACATCTTTGCTCTTCCAATACCATTCACATACCTTTTGATTTGACACACCTAAAAATGATACTCGAAAACGTCAACAATAATGTTGGTGAGCTCATAGGTTTGACCTTAAACCCAAAAGTTGTGCCAATATTTCAACAGTGGACAATAGTGCTATATGACAGTGAATATATGCAAGCAACCTTAGCATCACCGCTAATCAATAACCATATGTCACTTACGCACCTAAAGGGCCTACCAGCTGGACCACTAAAATTAGGGCAGGACCACACACAAACCTAAGTAGGCGTACCCATCCGCTCCAAACAATCATACAACACATAATATTCACATAGCAATCATAAGCACATAACTTGTCCCAAAAACAAAACCACATTTCGTACAAATCAATTCAAAACATTTCAAAACACATTTAAGTATCATTTTCCCCCAACGGAAAAACTAATAAAAATGGGGCTACGAGAACTCACCTCAATCAGCAATCAAAAGCAACCGCACAATCTCAAATAAGGCAGAATACAATCAATCTCTACGCAAGCGCACAATGTACCTAGCAACAACCTAATATGTACTCACTTTATTAATACTCGCACAAAATTATCTTATTGTACAAGTGTTCGTCTTTACTCACGCAAAATCCTCATTTTCATCCCAAAATCCCATTTCAAATTCATATCATTCCAAACTCGTTATCTCACACCGATAACTTATTACAAAAATCATCGTCTCATTACCAAGACTTTATCTCGTTATCAAAACTTTATCTTATATTATGGTTGTAACCTTTGCCCTTTTTGTGTTCTGAATATTTCATTTATAGTCCTTTGACTATTTGACTTTTGTCAGTTTATTCAAATTTTTATACCGTGTTGATGGTGGTGATTTTATGAGATATGTGATGAATTGTGGTTTATTGTGATTAATAATCCCTTTTGGAAGGTAACATTGTGTTATGTGTATTCCGGGTGGTTTGACCCGTGAATTTTAAGAAATGCCGAAAAACGAGTCTGATACGTCCGTTAATGTCCAAATGAGTTTTGAAGGGTATAAAGTAAAAATATATCGTGTAAATACTCTAGGTTAATAGAAAAGTATTTTTAAAGTGAATAAAAATGCTAATTAACTTTGGGGTAAATTTTACGGTTGAGTTTTATGAGTATTTAAGTGATCCCGACACGAAAAGAAAGGCCCGAGACCCTATGGGATACCATGGCTGGTCAAAAGAAGACTAGAGAGACAAGGTGGCTTAATTTTAGCTAACCTTGTCCAAATTGTACATAAGATGCTTTTTTATCCTCATTTTTACACATAGTTCATTTTCAAAATCAAAAAAATATCCTCTCCCTTCTCTCTTGTGTTCGTTTGCACCTACAATACACACACTCTTATAATTTTTGAAGTTTGATCAAGAAAACATGAAGACATAAATATTTGGGGTTGATTCTAGTGTTTGGTTATTCATTTAAACAACGTTTGGGTTGTCCGGTTCGTGTCGAAATCTACAAATTGAAGATTTTCTTTGTAAGTTTTCAAATTTAAATTTCGTTTGTCACCTTTGGGGTTTATTTTGTTGCATATATGTTAGTCTTGTACAAGTTGGATCAATGTGAAATCGAATTTTTTTTTTAAAAAGCGAAATGAATAAAAAAGGGTGGTGTTTGGTTCATGAATAGTAAAAAAGAAAAAGATGGTTTTTGTAGTTTTGATGTTGTGGTCGTGATGGTTGAATAATATATGATGCTAGAATGCTTATTTTTTATAGTAGCTTGTATGGCTTATTCGGGCTTATTTTTAAGCTATTTTTTGGCTTATTTGGGCTTATAGGCCACGAATGGATTCCCAAAATCACTAGGAAAGTGATTTTGATTATTTTTGTGTTATGGCGTATGTTGTGGACTATTTTTGAGGCTTATGGTAGTAACCAAAAGCGACACGTAGCTTAATAGCGTATTTTAAAGCTTAATATACGTATTTTGGAGTTTATGGACTCACGGCCCAATAAGTCTATTTGAGCCGTGGCTTAATGGGAGAGATTATTGTGGTCCAGATTATTTTTATATTCAAGTATATACTTATATATGTAAATGGACCTTGGTTTTAGACTTAAATAGTATTTTGGACTTATATATGTCCTAATGGACCATTGTTGGGCCCTAAGCTCCAATAAGTGGTGTGTAGTAGTTATGAGAATTTTAATGGACTTTTGAAAGTGGAAATGTATTTACGAAGTGATATTGAACAATATTTTAGGAAAACGTGTTGGTAAGCGTTAACAATTGAGATTTTGGAATTTT
>BQNB010161301.1:0-12454 GCA_026074375.1 Tanacetum coccineum
CCATTAGCAGTTGTAACTCTGTCAGCAGTTGTAACTTTGTACCAGTAGCATTAACTCTGAACACTAGCAGCACTAACTTATACACTAGCAGCGTTAACTGTGCACAAGCAGTAGTAACTACTTAGAATGTTTTCTTCATTCTCCACCAGCAGTACTAACTTTACTCTAGTAGTAATAACATATACTAGAAAATCTAAGTTACACTAGCAGTAATAAGTTTATACTGGCAGTACTAACTACTTAGCGTATTGATTGTAGTTTTACGTACCTATAAAATATATAATAATAATACTACTTAGGTAAATTCCAACTATTCACCTCTAACTAAGGTAAAAAGTTAAAACTTACAAAAATAATATAATATATATAATATACGTATGTTTGACCGGGCAAGTATGATCACCCGGGTCGTTATCCCCAACGACTCGTGCAATGGAAACCTCGTTTAAGTTTGGATCCTGATTTGAATAAGAAAAGATATATTTTTGATTTATACTACTAAAATTAAAGGAACAATTAAACAAAACTAAATAACAAATTAAACTAATTACGAAAGTAAATAAAACAAATGCAATTTTAAACTTAAAAATGTAAACTAGATTCCTAAACCTAAATTAATGTTAAAGAAATTTTTAGGAAAATTAAAAATATTTTTTAAAGGCTTTTTGGATTTTTTATGAATTTAAAACTATTTAATCTAAATTAAATTCTAAAAATAGAAATTAAATTGATAAAAATTAAGAAAAATACTTTTTAATCTAGTTTAATTCTAAATTACTTAAAAATAAGAGAAAAACATTTTTAAACTACTTTTTCTACTTTAAAGCTTAAAATTTAAAATTGAAGTTTAAAAATTAAAAACTAAAGGTTTGAGAAATTAAATGTTAAACATAAAGATAAAAATTACTTCTTTTTATAAAAATGACTTAAGTGGTTTAAAACTAAAATTAATATTTTTTTTTTTATTAAACTCTTTTTATTTTTTTTATAAAACTAACTTAAAAGTTTCCCAAACACATGGGCCTAAAATTGACTTAACCGAAAAGAGAGGGTAGGCGGGGTAACATGGGGTTTTTCGAAAAATACACAAAGTTTTGAGTAATGACAGGTATAGTCCCTGAGATTGGGACTAACGAAGTTAACTAATAATCTAACAAAGGACTAACAATGTAATAACGAAAGGACTAACGATGTAAATATAATTCTAACAGAAAGTTTCAAAGTAACAAGATCGACCCCTGAACCTTTACTATTATATCAACCAGCATCCATTTTCATTTAAACAGCTTATTAAAGAGCTTATAAGCTTCAGTCAGCTATATATCTAAATTAAACTTAAAAACTTAAAGCTTAAATAAACACCCCTTAACAAATTCCTTAGCAAGTTTCAACTCCTCAAACTAAATTGCTTATTTCAAATAAGCAATCCCTAACTGCTTAACAATCTATATCTAACAGCAGCTTATTTAATACTACTAACAAGACAGATTAATATCTAGAAACAAAAAACAACATTGCATAAATAAAAACAACAAATTAATGAAGAAATAAGTGTACCTTCACTTTCCCTAGCTTAACAGTGAAAGTATATTACTTAAATTGGCCTTATGCTTAATCCACATAAGCCCCTTTAATCAAAATCAAAAACCTAATCTAACCCTAATTGCTGACCCTCAGCCTAAACCCCTTGGAAATAAGCAGCCATCCAATTCCGGTATTTCCAAGTCTTGTTCAATACAATCAAACAAACAAACTCGAACACAAATTCTTGACGGAAATTAAATGAACAAAAAGATTTATTCGAAACAAAAATTTTATTAAACTGAAATATGTTTCTTACAAACTTGAAATGACAATTACATAATACTTAAATGGAGATTACATTCGAAATAAAAATGAACAAATTAAAGCTTAACCTAAAAAAACTTAACCAAAAATTAACTAGAAAAATTAACCTAAAAATTAAACCTCACTGGTTTGACTGGATATGTTGGGGGTTTATATATACCCGATCCTCGAGCTCTTCTAGATCCTTCGTCTTGGCCTCATCTCCAACCCTTCACATCTTTCTCTTCCCTTGATACTCATATATCAACCGTACGCATTGGAGTATAGATCGGATTGTTGGATGGAGCTTGGGCGTGTGAACAAACACGTCACATCTACCAATCATTTCATCTCATTTATGCCAGCTGGATTGGGTTGGGTTAAGGAATGAAAGTGATGGATGGGTTAGGGATTGTGAGATGAACATTAACCCTATGGTTAATTAGGGTTTGGGTGAAGGGATTATTAACTAGGGTTTAGGTGTTCGTGTGGTGTTCTTGTGTGTGTGTTTTTTTAATCCAAATTGGGGGTAAAATGAGCACAGTAACTGTTAAAATGTGTATAAGTTAAGCCGGGTAGGGGATGGGTTAGGTCGGGTTAGGGTTTAGTTAATTGTGGGTAATCGGGTTGGGTACTTGACTGTGATTGGTTGAGAGAAGACCCACGGGTTTATTTGACCCGAATATGACCCGCGCCCTTTTTGTAAGTTTGGAGTAATTGCATTTCTGGCCCTTGTGTTTGGCTGAACTAATTTTCAAGTTAAAACAACTTTGGGAAATTGCATATTCACCCCTTGTGGTTTCTTAAGACAATTGTAAAGTTATAATTAACTTTTATAAATTGCAAATTCAGCCCTTGGAGTTATAAGCAATAGAGATGGCTTATGGTTTTGAACTGTGGGTTTAGCTGCAGTTGACTGTAGAAGGCTGAGGCATGATCTCTCTGGCTTTCGCTTTGATTTCTTTAGCTCTTGATCACTCATATCCGATTCTCGGAGTTCGTATTTTGTTGACTGATTTCTTGTGATATTGACATATCCTACCAGCACACAAAAAACTCAGATACAAGCCACATTTTGCCATTTTTATCCTTTTGGTTATTTGGGCCTTTTAAGTATAAATAGATATGTGTTAACTACACTTACCATATGCCAAATTTTCCAAGTGTGAATTTTGGATTTCCAAGGTACAGTTCCTTGGTCACGTGATTGATAGTAAGGGCATTCACGTGGATCCCGCCAAGATCGAATCCATTAAAGATTGGGCATCTCCTAAGTCGCCAACGGAGATTCGTCAATTTTTAGGTCTTGTGGTAAAATTATCGAGATTTGAGAAGGGTTTTCGAAGATTCGCCAAACCATAACCAAGGCCAACCCAGAAGAAGGTCAAGTTTTGTTTAAGGGGTGATAAACAAGAAGCAAGCGTTTCAACAGTTTACAAACAGAATTTTAATGCAGTGAGTGCACCAATCCTGGCCTTACCCGAAGGAAGCGAAGATTTGAACGCATACTGCGATGCTCTAAAGAAGGTTAGGGCCCGTTGTGATTAATGCAGAAGAGAAAAGGTTATGCTTAATAACACGCCAAACTGAAAATGTCATTGAGAAGAATTTATATGACTTCATGATTTGGAACTTGGAGCATAGTGTTCACTCTCAAGATATGGAGGCACTACCTTATGGAAACCCAAGTGCACGGTGTTCACTAATATAAGAGCCTACAACACATTCCTTCATCAGAAAAGAGGTTGGAACATGAGGCAAACGTCGTGGGTTGGAGTTTGCTCAGGATTACGATTTGTGAGATTCGATAATCACCCAGAAAGCAAACGTTGTGCTGATGCTCTAAGCAGGAAAGGAGAGAGATCAACCATAAGAGTTCAGAGCCTTAGTCATGACTATTGGCTTAGATCTTCCTAACAAATCTTGAATGCTCAGACTGAAGTACAAAAACCAGAGAACATCAAGAACGAAGATGTTGGAGGAAGTTGGTTGAAAAATAACGCAAAAATCCAAAAGGCGATAGGACGGAAAAGTTGGAACCCCGTGACGGATGTGAACTCTATTCCTCAATGGCAGGAAGTTGGCTACCCTGTTATGGCGATTACGGACTAGATCAATCACGACCCACAAATTTAAAATACTTTATACATCCGGGGTTCCGACATAGATGTACTAAGATATAAGAAGCAATAATGGTGGCCCAAAATAGAAAGAAACGACATCGCCACCCATATGTTACGCAAGGTGTTTGACACTGTGCTAAAGTCAAGGCCGAACATCAAGGCCATTAGATTGTAGTACCAACCCAAAGATACCTGAAGTGGAAAGTGGGACAACATCACTGGAAGATTTTGTCACAAAAGCTCCCTAAGACGGTCGCAAGTGCCTTAAAGACACCAGTTTGGTGATGTGACCGACTCACTAAGTCTGGCAATTTTCACAAAATAACCAATAAAGAGCGACTGGTCCTATGGATAATCTACATGAAAATACCTACAAGGAAGGTTATCCAACGAGGCATTGAATACTGTTTAATCATTTATGATCGCGACCCAGTTCGCATCCAACTTCTGGAGTGTCACTTCAGAATGCTTTAGTACTAAAATTTAGATATAGTACTGTGGTATCATCCACAAACAGACATGACAAAAGTAAGAGGATAATTCAAACTCTCTGAGGATATGTTGCGCTTGCGAGATCAATTCGGAAAAGTGAAGGGTATAAACACTTATATTATTGAATTCTATATAGATAGGTTACATGCTAGCATCAAGCCGCAACCTCGAAAGCACTTTATGGTCGAAAGTGTCATTCACCTGTTTGTTGGACCGAAGTTGGAGAAGCTCAAATCCTCGGTCCAGAACTAATTCAAGAGACGACTGAGAAAATCATCCAAATCAAGCAAAGGATGCAAGCCGCTCGTGATCGACAGAAGAGTTACGCCGATCTGAAGCGTAAACCGATGGAATTCCAAGTCGGGGATAAAGTTATGCTTAAAGTTTCGCCTTGGAAAGGGGTCGTACGTTTTGGAAAACGGGGGAAGTTAAACCCCAGGTATGTTGGACCTTTCAAGGTGTTAGGAAAGGTTGGAGAGGTTGCTTACAAACTCGAGCTTCCAGAAGAACTAAGCAGGGTTCATAACAAATTTCATTTTCATGACAAGCTTCAGTTTGTGGAGGAACCCGTTGAGATCATGGACCATGAAGTTAAACGGTTGAAGCGAAGCCGCATTCCATTAATCAAGGTTCGATGGAACTCCAAGAGAGGTCCTGAGTTCACGTGGGAACGTGAAGACCAATTCAAGAAGAAATACCCACACCTCTTCACCAAGACCGCACCGTCGTTAAGTGCTGCATCGTGAGCCTTGAGGACAAGGCTCGTTTAATGGTGGAAGTCTATAACACCCCGTGTTTTCAAGTAATTGACGACGTCGATAAATCTACTATTTATCTTTTTATTGTACTGTTTGCCATTAAATCATAATCGTTAAGTTATATCTCGTAGCGCCAAAAATTAGCGTTCAATGTAAAACGGGCACCAAACAATAAGCGTTTACATCTAATCAAGTATTAAATAATTACCTTTGAGAATATTATGGTCTTTAGTTCATTTTATTTTTATTAGTTACGTAAATTTATTACGTTTCGCGATAAAGTACGTTTAGACATACCCGGAACCACGTTAATTAATCTACGCTTCAACAAATACCCACGATTGTACCCAACACTCAAAGATTTATTAAATTTACCTAAGTTAATATTACTTTACACTTTGTGCATTAGAAAATGAAACAATACACAAATACTCACAAGTAAACATCTTTTATCTAAAATCTACAAGTTGTAACTTTCATAATTTCACTAGGTATTATTTATATAACAAAATACTTTAAAGCCTTTTCCCCACCCCATCCCACGCAACAACACATATGAGACTTAGAGCACGCAATTTCCATAACAAGTTGCTGTACATCACCTTTTGCCATAAAACTAGCCATAAACTTGTCCCAATTTAACCATAGTCTTCCTTAAGACCCTCCTTATGTCTCAAAGACCACTATTGCATTCTTTTTGACCAACTAACTCTTATATGTGCAAGTATTCAAGGAGAGATAGCACTTAGATAGCATAACACTTTACAAAAATCAAAAATCTCTTCCTTTGTCCTCTCATATAGCCACGACAAACAAACCCCCTTTTAGCAAATCTATACCTTGATTTTCTAAGAGCATACACACATACACACAAAACCTTAACTAAGATATACTAAGGAATTTTCAAGCCTTGGATAACCATTTTTTTTTTGCAAGTGTTGAAGCAATAAATCAAGATTAGGGTTTATTTGGAAAATTAGGGTTTCATATTGTGCAAGCTTGGGTTTAAAGTCTAAACAAGGGTTTAGCACATATTTCTCATCATCATCATTCATCACTAAGGTTACCTAAAACCTTTATCTTTTCATTTTCATGATTTTATATGTATATGATGTTTTATATAGAAAAATCACCATTTAAGACTTTTGAATATGTAAAAAGAGGATTTTATATAACTGTGATTATGCTTTTGTACAAACTTTTTCATATGATATTAGGATGATAATATCATGGTTTTAAAATGGATCTACAGGAGTTTAACCAGTTGGTTAAGTGTAAAAATGATTATGTACAAATTAGGGTTTATAAAGTTTGCTTAATATGTTACAAGTAAAAGTAATGCAAATGACATGTAAATCTTGTTTATGGACTTTTAGTGATGTTATATGAACACTAAAATAAGGTTATAATGAAGTATAAGTGATTGAACAACTTTGGTTAAGCTTAAAAATGTTAATGAATATAAGGATTTTTAATGAATTTACAGAAAAGCAAAAAGTAAATGTGTATATCAACTTGATATACCTTATTAATCTTGGTAATTTGTACATATGATGACAATGATGACTAATTGACTTTATTATATGTAGGACATATAATATATATATATATAGTATAAAAGACTTATGGTAAAATACAAAGTTGAAAGTTATAGAAACAAAGTTTACATATGGAATTAAGAAAGACACCCTAACTTTCTGTTTTAAATCGACATACCACCTGTCCACTTTATATTTTTATAAAATAGTATGTCTCATGACAATTCCAGAAAGCTATGAAACTTGAAAAACGGATAAATAATGAAAAAGGTTATGTAAAAACAAGTTTTACGATAAATAAAACAGAATTATAAAAGAATTTTATAAAACAATTTTATAAAAATATATAAAACAGCAAGTTTTAGTATTTTTAAACAGATTACATCATATTTTTAAGGATTCCAAATTGATAAGAAACTAAAATTTCATAATAACGAATGAGCTATGAATTTCCGAGTTTACGACAATTAATACTTTTATAATTTTTTTTTATAAAGTTACTATTAATTGACTAGAAAACATTTATTTTTGTAAACCTCATAAATATATAGAACTTTCAATTAACGAGAACGTGTTTCGAAAGAATCGCTAAAAACGGAGCTATAATGAATAAAATTACGAATGTTAACGGGTTTTAACGATAACTAAAACAAAATAATAATCTCAATAACGGAATGAAACAGTAAAAAGTGTTAAACTGTTTCATTCATATGATCAAAAATATGAAAAATTTCAAATTATGATAAACTCGTCCTAAATAGAAAGCGTGGCCATAAATAAACGTCAAAACGGCTTAGAACGCGATAAGTTACGCATTATTACTACAACGGTAATTATAAACGTTTTAACTTATTAAACGTAATTTTTCCAAAAAAATTAGATGGTGATTAGCTATATAGAATTATGCATGGTAGTAATTACCCAATGTGATTAGTACTTATACGACCTTAATTTAAATAGGTTGCATCTGACGATTTACGTGACGCATTATCTGTGATATACTTGTTATTCGCTCACTCAAGGTGAGTTCATAGCCCCACGTTTTACATGATTTGTTTTACAAGTTTTTGGGGTGAGAAACATGCAATGTTTTATAATTGGACACAAGTGGTTAAGTTTTATATTATATTTACGTGTTGCCTAAGTAGCGATAACCCTAGTTGAGCCCATTATCCATAACCTGTCCAGATACAGTATTGTAAGCCGCGAATGATATGAATAAGATCAATTAGGATTAGGTATCACTCGTTCGAGTGTTAGCCTATCCACTGGGAAAACAAACGTATACCGATGTCGAACATAGGATGTTTGAAGGTTAGAACATCATCACGGCAATGTAGGCATTTATATGGTATTCATTTTATTATGTCGAGCTTTCAGTGTTCATGAGCTAAGGGCAACGTAATTACATTTATATGATGTCTGCAAACATCTGTTGCATTTAAAAATACACTTGGGAAATCGTTATGGTCCTACAATATATGATTATATGCAAACCTATGAATTTCACCAACATTATTGTTGACGTTTAAAGCAAATTTTTTTCAGGGATCAGTGAGCACCGAGGTGCAAAGGATACAATTGGTGGTTTGATTTGGATACATGCATTAAAGAAGTTTGTCGCATTACATTTTTATAATAACTGTTATGTGCTAAAAATCTTTGTAATTTGGAAACAAGTGGACAAGTGAAGCTTCGGCTTAAGTACCAAATACTTTGTTAAATCCAATTATCAGTTTTAAACGACTTTTTGGTCTGTTCTATATACAAAGCCAGTGTTATTGATCTATGAAAGTAACACGCCCCCGCCGTACGATTATTCCGCTGCGACCCAATTGGGGGTGTTACATCAGTAAAGTACTATAAATCTCGTGAAGGAGTTTTTGGTGGATCTCATCTATGAATGTTTTGATGCGTCATCGACAAGTAGAACTTCGATCATCGTTGGAAAGATAATTAATTTGCGTCATCCAAAACAATAGTTTGAAAATAAATTTGTTCTATTCTTAAATTATTCGTCGATTTGGTGGTCAAGCTCGTTTTGTCATGTCCAAGCATGGTGAAATTTTCATGAGTATAACAAAACTTAATATCTTTAAACGAAAGTAAGAAAAGAAATAAATATCAATAACGAGTTACATGCATACCTTTTGAGACGTTCGCATGTATCACTTTGTACCTGCCATTTAAATAAGATTAACCCGCCTGGATGAATTTTACAGTTTATGGAAGTTTTATGTTGCTCTTAATGCGAGACAATTTTAGAGATGGAGCGGTCATCATGAGAAAATTTCTTCGTCTTGTAAGTTCTTGCTTAAATTTCGCGGTCGAAATATTTTTTAAGGAGGATAGATTTATAATAGCCAAGAAATTTAAATATTTTAGTAATATATACATACGCGTTTAAAAAAAATGAGTCACAACAGGACGTTCATATCTTTTTAGCTAATTGTTACGTAAATTTTTATGATTCGATCTAAATTTCGTGAACAAAATAATTTTTTTAAATGGTGGTAGAATTATAATACCCCTAAAAATAATGATAGGACATGACAGTTATAAAAATTAATAAATAAAGTATATTAATGGCTACATGTTCAATTCTAACATTTAGTGTGTGATTTTTTATCCATAAATATTGATAACTACAACTTGATTTGGCTTATGGAAACGTCGAATTGATTCGCTAAGAAATAAAAATAATAAATAATAAATAAAAAGAAACCAAATATTACTTACTAAAATTGTTGCTTAATCTATACGATACTACAAGAAAATGATGAATAAAAGGTTACAAATTTATTTGACTTGGGAAGTATTTGGTCAACATTAAGCTCAGTAAATTTAAATCAAATCTCTACATATGTGGAAACCATATCATTCCTTAATATAAGAAATTCTCATTTTAAAAGAAGAAAATAAGAAAACATTGACTACATTCAAAAATTTGAACTACTTTCCTTCTGCTTTCACGCGTTTCTTGCGAAGGAGTCATATCATCTTCATATTTATACACGCTTGTCTTCATTAACATAATAACAACATCCTTGAACAAAAACAAAGGCTGCCGTTATACAATAAACCTAGTGAGAAAAGTGTTCGGCCGGTTCGCGTTCGGGTTAAAGGTTTTGGTTCGCTGATACGTTATAGTTCGTGGTAAGGCTGAGAGTTTGGGTTCACGTCGACACCAATCTTGTTTGGCGGTATTAGTAATGTGTGCGTTAGTACGACTCCAAAGGTTTGGTTTCATTAGTTCTACTATGATTCGGACCATGTTTTGTATATACGGTTTTCGTGTTTTTTGGTTTTCGAACTATTCATCATTTAGCTTACTAAGAGGTATATCTTAAACCCTCATTTAATACATGATCATAAACTACTTATAAGTATTATGTTAAGTAAGCCTTGTACATGCTAAAATGATATATTTAAACGCTCACTATTAAGTTAAAACCATAACATAGATATATGTTAGGATATTAGCATGGACTTACTAATTGTAACCCTCTTACTAAAGCAACATGAATACGTTTTAAACCATCAGCTACTATCATGTGAAGTGATATAAAGGGATTTGAAAATAGGCAATGAAGCTTTCGAAATCGGGTTCGGTAATGCTAGCTTTGTACGTTGGAAGAAGAATAGAATGGACATGGATGATCTTTTTTTCCACTTAAGTTCCTAAATTTATTAAAGGATATTACAAAGTAAATTTACCTATTCATATCTGATTTGTCTCTTGGCATAAAAAGACTTTTTACACTAGTACTAAAATTTGTAATTTCATTTTGTTTAAAACTATTTCTAACTTTACGCATGTCATGTACATGTGCATGTAGCAACAAGAAGAAATAGTTTATAATGTTTTGATAACCATATAGAAAACCTTAGAATATGTTTTGATCATGAAGAATATATTATCCCTTGGTTTAAGCCTTGTTAATATAGGAACTTAATGTGTCATGCATCATGTATGAACACAAATGGAGTATATAACCATATTATGAACAAGACTAGTAGAAACCGAGACTGTGATTTATAGGCTTAAACAATAAATGGTTCTTTTATTATTAGTTAGCGATTGGTAATCTATGTGGATCATCGGACTTGTAAATATGTTAGATGTTGTCTAGCGTCAAGTTTGGCTAGCTAAGGTACGGATATATCTACTTTCTCTTTAAAGAAGACTCAATTGTTTGTACATATATTCTTAACACCTACTTCTCTTTATTATTATTATGATTTATGTGTTGCTTCGTTCGTTCCGTTATTCGTACAGATGTTTTATCCTTTCTTTTAAGGAATCTCATGACATTTGATCCGTATCTTTTTGCTCATCATTTGTGACCCGCTATTCGTTTACTACCTTATTTGATACTTTCATTGAACCCCTTGAACTCTTTTGACACATGCTTTATTTGACATTGCCTTGATATAAAATTATTTGTTTGTCCAAACTTGACCTTTGCTGACACATTATATTTGTTTCGATATGCTAAATTAACCTTTTGCTTTGTTCCGATGCCCGAGCTAACTAGCCATGGAGGTACCATGGCCGCGTCATTTGAGGTACCAACGGCGTGACACTATCTTGGCGTGTGATCATCCCATTGGCATTCCCCCCCCCTTTTTGTTTGTGTGCTCTATTATGCACTCTGGTCATATATATTGATTTGCAGGGAGTGTAATGGATATTCAAATCTGCTAACATCAAATGCTTTTGTGAGAAA
Source organism: Tanacetum coccineum (assembly GCA_026074375.1). Taxonomy (NCBI): domain Eukaryota; kingdom Viridiplantae; phylum Streptophyta; class Magnoliopsida; order Asterales; family Asteraceae; genus Tanacetum; species Tanacetum coccineum. The sequence goes on from BQNB010161301.1 coordinate 11,469, forward strand.
ATCTGCAACATTCTGATTTGTGTGAATCTTTATCATATGAATAAGCTTCTTCTTATTGGAATCTCTGATAAAGTGATGCCTGATCTCAATATGCTTTGTCTTTGAGTAAAAAACAGGGTTCTTCACTATGCAAATAGTACTCTCATTATCAATATGAATCTTAGTCTGCATAAAGTTATATCCATAATCTAGCAATTGATTTTTAATCCAAAGCACCTGTCCACAGCAATTGGAAGCAGCTATATACTCAGCTTCAGTTGTGGAATTTCCAACCACAGTCTGCTTCTTGCATTGCCATGAAATCAATCTACACCCTAGGAATTGACAACCTCCTGTTGTGGACTTCCTATCTAAGCTTGCTCCAGCATAGTCACTGTTAGTATATGCCACCAAATCAAAAGGTGAATCCTTGGGACACCAAAGGCCCAATTAGGTTGACTTTTTAAGTATCTAAAGATCCTTTTCACAGCATAAAGATGTGAAAATTTTAGGTTGACTTGGATTCTTGCACAAGCACATACTACAAACTTAATATCAGGCCTTGAAGAAGTTAGATACATCAATGATCCAATCATGGATCTATACAAGTGTTCATCTACATCTTCACCATCTGCATCTTTGAGCAAAGGCTTATGGGTTTCCATGGGTGTGCTTGCTGTCTTGACATCACTAAAGCCAAATTTCTTCAAAATCTCAGTCACATACTTGTCTTGGCTTATAAAAATCCCATCTTCCTTCTGCTTCACTTGCAGTCCTAGGAAGAATGTGAGTTCACCCATAGAACTTATTTGAAACTTCTTATGCATCATTTTCTCAAATTCAGTGCATAATGACTTCTTTGTAGAGCCAAAAATGATATCATCTACATATACTTGAACTAACAGAATATCACCTTTGTCTCTTCTGATAAATAAAGTCTTGTCTATCTTTCCTCTTTGAAACCCATTATCCAATAAATAAGTTGACAAGGTTTCATACCAAGCTTT
>BQNB010161303.1:0-14696 GCA_026074375.1 Tanacetum coccineum
TTCTATACTTGTTACGGGTAGAGTTTGATCTATATTCTTACCCGGATATAGTATGTATCTTGTTATTCTAAATTTTGTTATGAACTTCATAGCCATGAGAGGCTAGATCTCTCATCTAAATTTTGTTATGAACTTCATAGCCATGAGAGGCTAGATCTCTCATGACTACTCGATGAAAATAATATAATAAATAAGCGTTTGGTATAGTTACGATCTTGTTAATCTTAAGCTTATGTTAAAATCCTATCGTGTCCAATCTTATAAACTTTGATTATACACTCACACCGGTATAGGTCGAAAGACCCGTTGTGAACTATATAGTTTTAAAGACTTGTCTTTGATCTTTATCATTTGCGACGAGAAATCCACCTACGTTATTTGATAAACAAAATAAATTTGATATAATAGTAATTGGATTATTTGAGTGACACATGCGATCGAGTTAACTAAATATAAGTCTTAAGTTAAACAAGTTAATTTGTGAAAATGTTTTCTAACGAGAAACCCCTTTTTATAAATTAAAGTCCTAAGTTTGAGATCGTAACTATCACCATTGCTTATGAGTTATATGAAATTATCCGAGTAGTCATCTTTCTCATTATTGAATTCAGTTCAGTTTATTTTAAATCTGTTAAAGTTTATTTTTCATCTGATTATTCGAACACTACGCAAATCCCTGTGGACAACCTGGTCTTACCTAAAAAGATTTTACTACATACGTGGGTTATACTTTTACCTGTGTGTTTCCATCTAATAACCGGTAATTTCAGTCTCATAAATTGAAAGCTTTTGAAACACATCAGACCCTCAAACCTAAGTATTTAAATCGATACCAGATTTACCATTCGAACACACTGTATTTCGTCCTTTGATTCTCACCCAGCCAACTTAATAACTCAAAACATGTCGGCAGTAAGTGATAACGGTAAGTTTTTGGTCGACGAAGACATGTCTTTTAAGAAAATTTCACCTATGGCTGAAGAAATCATGGTAATGATACGCGAGCGTCTTAAAAAAGGTGAATGACATGGTTTGGTACACTGATGAAATAAGGGAACAAGAAGAAAAGATTGCTGATGATTTAAGAGATATAGTTTCCTATTTTGTCAAAAAGGCGGTGAAAAAATATACAGATGATGAATGATGTTGGTGTTTGTTTTCTAAGTTGTTGTTTTTCCGTAAGTTGTGTTTGTTTTTTAAGTTAGATGTTTAAGTTTTAGTAGACCGCTAGATTTTGTTATGTCATGTGTATTTTGAATGTTTAAATCAACTTTTGTTAAAATATTTACCAATATAGTTGGTTAAATCTTTTATGCATGTATTTGCAGTTGCATTAATGTTGTGCCATATTTATAAAAGCATAGCCTTGACAAGTTAGCAATTTGTATACAACAATTCGAAGAAAGATATTTGAGTTACTAAGAGATGCCAAAGTCAACAAATATTCTTTGCAACATTAAGAACAGAGCATACAAACTATGAACACCCACCATCCTTGTGGAATACTTTGACCATATTTTTCTTTGAAATGTTATAATAATGATGAGTTGATTGCTTAGGAGAAAAGACAAAAAGATTATGAAGTATCAAAGCCGCTCCTATGGTAATCGCCTTTGAAAACCTATCCTTCGTAAGTACTTTGTAATGAATAGTACTGGAGATTATATCATAAAGGTCTTTGAGTGTTATTATGAGATCTCCCAGCGCATTCGGAGTACAAGACTTGATAACTGCAACAACTTTCTCAAGTTTCCCATTCTTGAGAAATTTCTTGACATCTCCAAAATACATAGTCACGATCCCTCCATCAACATTGACATACTTAACCACGCTAAGCCACGACACACACGTAAAACCTTCATCCTTACCCGCATCCTCAATATCACTTTTAATATACTTTTGTGTAGACATTACAGATTCCTCCCCACATTCTCAAGAATTAGCTATTTTACGGAGCTTGTCCGTTTGAACAATACCAGCAGGACATGGTATTATCCTAATGGGCTTTACAACACAATTATCAACTTGATGGTTTTGAGATGAAAACAAGGTTTAGGTGGTGGTGGTTGTCTTAGGGAGTATGTAAGGGTTGTTGCTGGGACGCACGAAGAGGGTTAGTCAAAGATCATAATCGTCTTTGGTGGTGAATCCATTTTTAAGTGGATGACTGCAATACTGCTTTACTTTGATAACAATTTACACTAGTTGTAAATAAGGTGTAAGGTAAACTATGTTTGACTTTTTTTTGCCAGATATTCACTTGTACTATTCTATAAATTGAATAGGGTTATCTACAAGTTTGGTCCCTGACGTTTATGGTTTTTAACTGCACTAGTACACCTTCTATATTTAGTCCTTTCCTGTTTACGCCCATTCTTTCTATATCCGTTCACATAAATAGAGAAAAACCTAATACCACCTCACATGCCATTTTTATCTAAATAGTTACACCTTCACATGGTTTCTAGAAAATTATGAAAAAACTAACAATACCATAACATCTTCCCATGGCTAACAATGAAACTGGATGTTCACCAAGTGAAGTATGTTTATTAGACTCTGACAGTGAGTTGCTGATACCAACACCATGGTTTGATGAGTCCAAGAATAAAAAAAGGACCTCCCATATGTATCTCTACGTCATTCACATAAATAGAGAAAAACCTAAGACCAACTCACATGCTATTTTCATCAAAATATTTACACTTTCACTTGGTTTTTAGATAATTGTAAAAAACCTAACAATAGCATCACATATTCACATGGCTAACAATGAAACCTACACCTGTTCACCAAGTGAAGTATGTTTATCAGACTCTGACAGTGAGTTGCTAATACACACAGACCTACCATGGTCGTGTGACGAGTCCAAGGAAAGAAAAAAGGCAAAAAGGTAGAGAGAAGAATGCCGAATGAGGAAAAGATCCATGTTTGAGATTGACCTACTTCGTATTAATTGCCTTTGATTTAGAACCAAAGGGACTGACTAATGAAGGACAAGGTTAGCCAGGAAAACGTGTGTGGAAAGCGGTGGCCTTATACAACAATATAGGAAAAACAAATTGGTGATTTGTACGACATGGCCTAGTGAAGCCAGTGGAACAAGGGATGGATGCTAATGTGCCTAATGAGATTGACATTACGTCTAGCGAGAGCGTCCAAGCGTGTGGAGAAATTCAGTGTCAACAAGCATCTCTTTCTCCCTCAACCTTCACCAGCATGAGAATCAGACTCATCGCGAGATAACAACAGATGTAACCACTTTCGAAACATTTTCTCGCCGTTACATATCTACCTTGAGAGAATTACAAACAGAGCGCAACAGTAGAGTAGCCCCGAGTGAGAGGTCTCAATGTCACTAAGTGGACAACAATATGCCTAGAGCCACGCTAAAGGCACAGGACAATGCGTTGCTAAGAGCTGAATATAGAGTCCAATTAGATGAGCTCGCGCGGTTTACACCGCAGCCCTAACCCGCTCCAAGATATACACATACATGTGTTCTACATGGTCTGTTCATTGACAGACTCTCATTCTGCTCAATTAGACTCACACTCTTGATCATCGCAACTTAGACAGAACGCCCTATACACGTCTCTATAATTACTGAATCATAAGTCTCTCCAGTACAACACTTATTTCTAATCTGCACCTCACTAGTCTGAGATATAACACACACGCTTACATCATTGAGAAATCACCAATACTCTCAACACACATATGCTTTCACTCTTATATTACTGCTCACAAGAGTGTACACAGACCATTTGCTCCAACTCCTTAGATTCCGTGGCTCAACTACATACGGATCTGTAGATTTATCACAAAACTCGCGATTCTCCCTGCGCGATACTCCAACGCCCAACAAAACGCAGTGACAATTCAGAGCGAAACTCTCAGTCACATAACCTTACTTCAAAATTACATCTGTGGAAGATTTTACATTTATAGCAAATATGACGATCATGACTATATTATCATCTAATAGATTCACATAAGATAAATCAACAAGCAAGAGATCTATGATCAAAAGCATACACCACAGAAAGAGTAAGAATGCAGTTATATTAGAGACTAAATTCTAGTAAGTACTTGACTCGATTCTACACGACACAAGTTAGTCAAATGAGTGGAAGCATAAGTTCTAAGATTATTGACTAGTGGACTTAATATGATTACATCATAACCAACATGTAACATAGTTTATGAATTTTGGCATGAAATGGAGGTTAAGGAAGTTGTAGCGAGTATCGCTGCTAGTTGTGTCTATGACATGGATTACACACGGATATATATTTTGATATTTGTTAAATATTATTATTTTGTCTTACTATGGAGGAATGTAGCACATCTGAAGATATTACTACTATCTTTTCAAGATATGTATTATTATTGGATGAGTCTACTATCTAAACACTACGCTATGAAATATTACAATGACGCGACAGATTATGTGTTGATATTGTGTAGATTTATAGTAAGTATGAAATTATACTAAGAGCATAAGAGGGTGTCTATTGTTAAAAACATTCACGTACACGCGATGATAATTGCAGCGCAGAATTTGAAAAAGTTAGTTTTCTAAGGACCGTCACTCTCTGATTGGAGATATTAGTAGCAAAAGACTTAAGATAGAGATAACAGGATTATGCTTTTCAATGATAGATTTTTGAGTATATATATCCGAGCGATTCATCAAGACACCACTATCTAACTGAGGTGAGTACTAAAGTAACAAGATCTGAGTAGATAATGCCGCTCAAAGAGAGTGTTTAACTTAGAATTAAGATAGATAATAGAGTAGTGACACAACACTAACACGACTTTACAGTGCTGAGAACACGACACATTTACCATATAAAGCCCTGGGTTAACGTATAGATGGTATAGGTTAGCGTAAAATTTTTTCAATAGACCAAGCGTGCAAGAACCGTGTGTGAACTCTTCTATTGTGATTATATTTTGGCGAGAAATGGAAGACCAATAGAGCATTGGCGACCACGGTGCAAGTTACAATATATTGATACGTCAAGCACGTGGGTAATTCACTAACTAACATGTTAATAACAGATACACACACCGAATAAATTTTTACACAACACGACTTTAACTTATCTCATCAAAACAAGTAGGCAAAATTACACAACACCGACGCGTTTTCAAATGAAAATGTATCTTCTCATCTTATGACTTGGCCCTATAAATGTAAATGTGGCATATCTTACTCCGGGTTAAGATGATCACTTCTCCTCTCATCTGAGAGGATCTCACACGTTGACTCAACCGTACTTAGACAGTCATAGAATTCTATCTCTATCTACGTATAAAACAATTAGACTTATAGAGAAATTAAGGAACAATCCCCTACATATCTCCCTCTTGTGACATTCCTACTCACTAACTGCATAATACAATCTATAACATACTAGCAATACGTATATTAAAACGGGTAAATATGATCAACCCGGTTCGGTTTCACCCAATGACTCTCGCAGCAATACAGCGAAATTCTCGTTTAAGAACATGAGATGACTACTATCATTCTGCGAGCATCATAACTGAAATCAGCGGCTATTTATACTGTGAGACTCTCATAATTATCACTACCACAAAATTTTACAGGCATCAAATTAAACACAACTTCTCTTAACAATCCATTCTCTCTATCTGTCTCTTAGCACAATGTCAAAACTAGATCTTCCCATTTCTCATTTAAATGCTAACATGTGCGCGCGCGAGATGTCATACTCTCTAAAACACAATACAATGCGATAGATATTCAAAGAGGCTCTCACATCTTAGGAGATTTTATATATGCCGTTCAACACTTAATTCAATCTACTCTCAATATCCGAAAAATACACGAAAACTTTAAACCTCTAGCGATAAAAAATTACAGACAAACCATACTTCTAGATCAAGCTAACCTTAATCCTAAATACTACTTAAAAGTCAATGATGAGAAAAACATTTTTTATCACTAATTTTCTTCTATATTTAAGCGCGAGGGTAAAAGAGTAAAAAAACTACAACAGGTTTGCGTGAACACACAATTAACAATAGCGCATATTTCTATCAAGCACTTAAATTACCCTTGCATGTGTTTTTTTGTAATTTTTTGTTGTATGTATATGTGGTATGTTTAAGAGAATCAAATTATGAAAGCGTACTAGTTATGAAACTTGTTTCAATTATATTGTCTCTAATGTAACAATGTTGGTCAAACAAAGTAGTGGTCAAACACCGTTTGAAAAATTACAGGTTTTTTGGTTTAACCAAATTAGATGAACATGTGACTTCAGGGACGAACAATGTAATTTACCCATAAAACAACTACATTACCAACAAGACATTATAGTTAAATGATTCAATGATTAACAAACAAAAGTTGCAATCATACATTCACGAAAAACCTGAAACACAGAAATGTAAACAATATATAACCCAAAAGTAACAAAGAACAACCCCACAAGCCGACCATCTCCCGTTTACACAGTTCTATAGAAATCAACCTCCTTATGGACCTAAAGGCGCAATTCTAAAACTACCTTCCTCATCTCCATCACCTAAATCAAATCATCCTTCTGAAGACGCTTGAGTTGTGCCCTCGTCTTATAGGCCACCAAATTTTCCGGCAAACGTTCAAGCTCATCTATAAATGCACGCCTTTCATTTACACTTTCAAGCAACAACATCATTAAATTAGAAAGTTCATTTGCTAGCTGAGCTTCCTTTTGAATCTGCATGTCAAAATAAATGAGCAACTGGTCTGGAAGCTTGGTAGAATTTACTAAAACCATAAGTTCCTCCAGATGAACAAATCCACAAGCACTAGCCATAGAAAAAGTTAGGATTTAGGATAGTCAAAAGGTTCAAGAAGGTAAGGTATGTATGTGTGTGTTTTGGATATGAGGGACGGTATGCGAAGTGAATTTAAATATAAGTGAATATATGGATATGAATCGATGATGTGTCTCGCGACTACTAGTTTTAAATTTATAACAAGGATTACCGGATAAAGCTAAGAACACACGGGCAAGTATGACCCTTTCGTATGTAGCTAGTTTTGGTTGGTAAGCCGAGGTCGTTCACTAGGATTTGGATGTTTTCAATTGTGAAGAATCTATATAGCAAGTAACACGAAAGTGGTATAATGGTTGTCACGTCTCACAATACCACATAAGCAACAAATAAGAGCACGAAAATGATGATTACGCAACTTCAATAAGTAAAAGACAACACTTGTTTGGATTAGTTCATAATATTCAGATTGCTTATATGAGGATGATTTTGACAAATCGATTACAAGTTAAGAATATGATGGTGACAAATTCCAATCTTTGATGCTAAAGCATATAACCCACGCGTATGCTTATAAGACAACAAAATCAAGCATTAAGCCAAATCAACCAATTCACGATTATGTTTATTTAATAAGTTTGATTCGCGGTTCGTTTCACAAACTCGTTAACAATCACACCCGAGTTTCTTTGCATAATCAAGCCACTAAATAAATGGTCAATACAATAGATAATCATCCATGGACAAAATAATTATAACTAGTTGAAAGATGAAAACCCTTTCGACCTATGAAATCACCAACAAATAACCAAGCATGATAAGCAATTGTTACAAAACTCAAGCACAAATGGATCTCAAACATAACATGAAATTGATCAAAACCATAATCGAACATAAACAATTCTCATATCATAACATAATCTAAACAAGTATATAAATGACTACTCCATGATTATTTCAACAAAAACCAAAGTTTCAACAATCATATCATTCATAAACATTTTGGAAATATAAATGTAAATTACCAAAGTATGATCACAATTGGTAATGGAAGGATTTATAGCACCCTTAAGCCTCTAATCGACTATACGCTTCGTACCAACCGGAAAATGATACCCGACACCTTTCTTGATGTTCTTGAATGATCTTCTAAGATTGGCAAAGGTTGTGTGGTCTTTTGGGAGAGATAATGGTGGTGAAATTCATCCTCAAGGGTGGAGGAGAAGTCTTGATGGTGTAGAGAAGAGAGAATGGTGAGTTGATGACGAAAAAACTAAGCCATAGGGTCTCCATATATAATAGTAGTACCTTTGGCCACCAAACAAGTTTCTTGGGCACAATGTGTCATAAAAATGCTAGGTAATGAAGTTCTAGAGCCTTCTTGATTGTTCCCAAGTGAGTTGGCACATTAACAATCATTAAAAGTTTACTTGGAGAGGTCAGCGAAAAGGAGCCGAGCGGCTCGTCCTCTAGCCGGGCGGTTGGCTCTTCATCCGGGCGGCTGGCCACACGTACCAATATACAAAGTCTTTGATTTTGCGTTTAAGCTTCCCGTTTGAGTTGTGCTTGGTCGTGGGTCATTATACTTAAATATAACTTCATTTTAGCTCTATCTTGGGCCTTGGAAGCTTGTATGGTTGACTCTTTTTCTCTTGAAAAGCTTTCCGATCTTAATCTTTATGAGGGATTCTTCGTACATACACAAATCTTCGTTTTTACTTATTTTTTCGTTCTTTTTCCTTGTTTTCATGTAGTTGGCTACAAATAGACTTGCAAACACACTTTAGTACAATTAAGTAACAAAAACATATATAAATAGACAAATAACATGTACAAAAACCATGATAACACTACTAAAAACATACTCAATTTGAGCGTTATAAATTAACTACACAAACGAATAGTCGAAAACACAATTATTACATTGGGAAGGTAAATGTAAAACGCGGCTAAACTGTGACAGCACATCATTAAATGATTTCAAGGACCAATCGTGCAAGTAATGTGTACAACATATATTGTGTATTTAGTGGGAAATGGAAAACCAATAGAACGCATTGAGGGACCGACAGTACAAGTTACAAAAACACTAACAAAACCACTGGGTGATCTGGAGTTAGAGAATAAACGGTACATAGATCATTTGTATGAGATGCATCTGCTTCTTAATCCCTCGCAAAGAGAAGAACTAGAAAATGAATTAGGAAGCCGAGAAGAACTTGCAGTCCTTCAAGTTGAGTTTGCTGATATGTAAGGTAAAATGCAACAACTCATGAAAGAATTGGAGAAAAGTCAAAAGAATGCTTTCTTTTGGAAGTCAATTGTGATAGTGTTTGGGGTTGTGGCTTCGTTTATGTTTGTTATGAATTAGTTAGTTGGGGTTATTTAGTCTAATTAGTTGTATGAATTAACCATGATCAGTAGTTGTTCTTGGCACCAAATGGTTATACAGATTATTTGACTTTTGTTAAATCATACCATTGAACCCAATTAAATTTTGCTAAATCATACCAGTAGACTTTATAAGTCAAACAACAATAAACTAAATGTTGACTTTATTAGTCAAACAAATTAACACATTCATCCCACAACAATATGACTAACAACCGAATCGATTCATTCCATCAATCAACACAAAACCACATTCATCCACGATACCATAACCCATTACCTATTAAGAACATCCACCAAAAAAGCAACTTCCCTAAAGCTTCACATTGCACAGTTCACATAAAACTCAAACACAGCCCAGCTGTTGATGAGAAATTTCATCAACTTGAGTCGTTTTTCTTCAACGATAGCAAGGATTTCTAAAAGCTCATTACGTGACCTCAAAAAACCAGGGATAATATGAACAGACCTTTGACACATTGGTGGATCAAACCACCGGAGGATGTTGACATATGTTGGACTCTGAAAATAAAAGAAAAATGATGTGTAAATAAACAAACAAAATTATTTGTTACATATTTTTTGATCCGATCATACTTACAAGTGTAGGACAACCATAGAAACGACGACCAGGATTCCGATTAGTCCATGATGTTCTGATCACGGCTTCCAAACCACACGAACAACGAACCATTTTATAATTTGTGTGTTTTACCTTGTAAACCATCATTTATAATACACGAAAACGATTCAGGGGCCAATGGTGCAAGTGGAAAACGACAAAAAAACCCAACAGTAAAGCACCCATTCGGATTTTTAAGTCAGGGACCAACGGTGAAATAACAAAAATATAGAAATTACTAAAAAGCCCATCGTTGAAAAGTCAAACTAACGCCAGTTACATATAACGGGGCTCGAGGGACCAAACGGGTAACAAAAATCGACTTTAAGGATTAACGACATCGACTCCCGTTATCTAAGGACTGGATCCGCAATTGTGCCTAAATACAGGGACGAGCTGTGTAATTTACCCTTATATAAAAGATATCTATTTAAATATTTTTTTTAGCTTTAAAGCAACATATGAAAAAGAGTTATATTATAAATACCTCTTACTCACATAAAATACAAAATTTACCATCTCCACTCCTTTGCCTTCTCATTAGTTTTTATTTTATTTTTTGTCAGTTTAATAATTTTGATTTGTTAAATTTTATAATTTTTTTGCATTTTTCGTTGAACAGTTTTATAACAAAAAAATTATATAAAATAATAGAAAAAAACCAAAAAGTTAGACGGTGTTGGCAACGTTTTAGAGTTTACCAATAACCACTCCCATCAAAAATAATCATACCATAATCGTTCATATTTTTACTATAAAGTTACTGAGATCGTAAAAAAATACATCAAATTGTCCTGTTTTGTTAAGAAGGGTTACTCAGTTGTTCAAAGGATACGTTTGAGACTTGTTCGTCAAGGACCAACTATGATCGATTAAACGGTGTGTTTTGTAGGACCAACTCGTTCGTTCATTTACGTCCGTCAACGTCCGTTTATATATGTTTATTTGTTTATGTCCAAATATCGTATATTTATATGATGCACTATTCGTAAATTAGGCAAAGTTTGAGAAACGAAAATACAAAAAAGAAACGTTACAATATTCTACATATTTTGTGCTTGTCTTTGTATTTTCATTTATTTCCTTTTGTTTATCTTCGTTTAACACTTTAATGAAAAAACATAAACAATCTTATTTTGTTAACGAATGATCATGAACAAGAAATTTCGTTCGTTTAAGCGTTCACGTACGTTAAACTTAAACGAACGAACACGAATAAGACTTCGTTCGAGTTCGTCAAGTTTGTTTACGACCTTAGGTAAAGAATTTAAATCTTCGTGTTTTTCTTTGGTCAATGGCCAATGTCAAACTACGATTTAAAAACATGCACATCAGTGTAAATATGAGGTCTGATGATGATTTGGTTTGAGAATTTTGTGTCTTAATTGGTTTATACAGAATTATAATGTGTTTCGTGTAGTCATAAAAAGTTATTGCTTATTTTCAGAAGTTGTTGCTATCAAACACCAGATCCATCAAAATTCTTTACTATCTCTGTTCACTGAATTTCTGATCTTTAACTACATTTCTTTAAATTTATCTCTACCAAACGTAGGGGGGTTAATCGGTTCGGTTATCGGGTTATTCGGTTAAATTTTTTTTTCAACTCGAAAACCAAACCGAACCGAAAACCGAATTTGAATTTGGTTCGGTTTTCGGGTTGACCCGAATAACACGAATTATTTAAAAAAAGAAAAAATTACATATATATTTAGTAAAAAAATATTTCAAGCTTAAAAAGTGTTTTTTTATATTAAATATATAAAAAATATATATTTATATAAATTCGGTTTTCGGTTCAGGCTGCAAAACCCATATCCAACCAAGAACCGAATTCGTAGTTCGGTTCGGTTCGGTTTTGACAAATTCGGTTCGGTTATTAATTCGGTTCGGTTCGGTTTTTATTTTTTCGGTTTTTCTGCTCACCCCAAACGTGCTTATTAGAATCGACAAGTGAGAAATGGTATTATTTTTATTCGGGCCTAATATAGCCCAGCTTATAATTGGGCCTTACAGCTCCCAAAACGAATAAATCATAAAGCTAAACAAGGCAAAGTAAATGCGGGGCGGGTTATTTTTTATTGGTGTGCTCAAGCATAAGAATTCGCGTGTTGCGGGGGGGCTAATTTTTTCCCGAATAATAATTATTATTATTTTGTTTTTGTTTTTTTTATCTTTCCGCGGGTGTTTTTTAATTTGGATGAATGGTAGATATGTATTGGATATTTAATAAGTAAAGTTTATTATGTAAAAAAGTCGTAAATAGTTAAAAGGTGAGAGTACATCGCATAATTTTTTTTTCTCTATTTTGGGCCGACATTTTTTTTTCCATAAAGTAAAAGCTCTTTTTTTGTAGATATGCATTGTATATTTAATAAATAAAGTTTATTACGTAAAAAAGACGTAAATAGTCTTAAGGTGAGAGTACGTCCCGTAATTTTTTTTTCCTATTTTGGGCCGATAGGGTTTTTTTTCCCCTTTTTTCATAAAGTAAAAGTTTTTTTTTTTTGACCAGGCCGATGGAAAACCGTAAATAGTTAAAAAGTGAGGGTACATTCTGTAATTTTTTTTTCTATGTTGGACCAACAGCGGGTTTTTTTTCCATATAGCAAAAGTTTTTTTTTTAATGTGCCGAACACTGTAGCGCGAGAAAAAAGCCTAATGGGCGCGTCGTATCACTTTTGTTTTGATAATATGTATAATTACCTGTGTCAATGTATCACGTCACGTGCTCACTTATTGGTATGGTTTCAGCCTTTTGTGTTGTAAAACACGCACATAAATACATGAATATAAATACGGTAACAAACTATCTTTGACAATTACATGTGATAAAATCAAGATAATAGACGAGAAGATAGCAAGATATTGTACGCATACGTTATCATCGTACTATAAGAGACTCTATTAAACACGGTATTTAAGACTAACATGTCGTTTTCGCGAATGATATATATCGCTTTGAGATTAAGACGGATATATGATATCGTCTTCATATAATTGTACTTGGATTTGCATGATTGATATTTGATCTCTAGCTTGGTACGTTTTTCTGTGGTTAACAAGCGAAACACATTGTTGAATAGGGTTGATCATGGTTCGAAAATCGGACCGGTAAGATCAAAATTGGATCTGACCGAAAACCGATTTAGCTCAAAACACCGGACCGAGGACCGGACTGAAATGTTCAGTCCGTGTCCGGATAACTGGTTCGGTCTTCGGTCTGATCCGGTCTAACAAAGCATAATGGTCGGTTTTGCTCAAGATCGAACTGGACAGGACCGAAAACCGAATGTGAGAGAAAGGACGGACCGATAACCGAACCAAAATATGTTCAGTCAAGTTCAGTCCGATTTCTCTCTAACACAGTCTGCGGTTCATTATGCTCGGCCCTATGTTGAATAAGTGGCTTCATATAAATAAGGAAAAAGATCATCTCATGTTCAAATGAACATGAGGGGTAATGTTCTGCTTTATCTGAAAACCTTTACATGAGTCATTTATACCTACCTAATTTTATTTACTTAATTTGCGAGTCATATTGATTATTAAAAGCATTCGTTACCGAACGCGACAAGGAGCGTAATAGCTTTATGGCGACGTCTTATTGTACGAGACGATATTAGACCCACAGTTATAAGGGTCGGGATTAAATTCATCAGTCAAGTCGTTAGATCTTTTTCTTAAAAAATGTAGACCAAAAAATAGAGTAAATTGCATAAATCGTCCTTAAAGTTTGGCCAAATTGCATGTTTCGTCCTAAATGTTACGAAAATGCAAGGATCGTCCCTGTGGGAAACCTTTGGTGCAAGTATCGTCCCTGTGGGGAAACCTTTGGGCAAACATTTAGTGCAAGTATCGTCCCTATACTTGCATCAAATGTTTCCTCACAAGGACGATCCTTGCACTTTCGTAACGTTTGAGACGAAACATGCAATTTAACCAAACTTTAAGGACGATTTATGCAATTTACTCCTAAAAAATATAATGCAATACATGCAATTAGTTCATGTTTCAAACCATTATGTGAACAATTTGAGTACAAAAGAAATATGACACGAGTTGTATATGATAAAAGTTGATCAAATACAGTTTTTACTCATTTTAATTGTAATGTTGGGCCATGTATATAGGCAAAACTGCAAAACTGGATGGTTAGTACAACATACGTGTTGAGGAGTGAAGTGGATCAGGAACGCTTACGGGACTGGGCCGATAAGCTGCTGGACTGGGCCGATAAGCTGTTAGTGAGTTGGATCTTGTACTAGAGCAAGTAAGGGATGTGATTTCCTGCACAAATGAGGAAAAACCGTTAGCCTTACCGTGGGGATGGACCCCACGATTAGACTCCGATGTAAGAGTAAGTATTCATGTTGTCAGAGAGTATATGTGTGACAGAGAGTGTTAGAAAGTTCGTACCGTGTGGTGTGTCAGATGACTCCTATTTATAAGGAAGCATAGTACTAGGGTTTCCTAGTATTTCGCTTATAGTTGTAGTGGCCAGAGTGGGACCCATGTCGGGAAAGGATCGCGATAATCGTGACTGCGGACGCGGATTTCGTTCCGCGGACGCTAATCATTCTGCGGACGATCTACGGAAGCGGCCCAAACCGATCTGCGTCCGTCTTGCTATATTTGGATCGTGCTAGTGTGGTCATGGGCTTAGTCTCGACCCGTTATATTTATTATTGATTTTGATTGGGCTGGGGCTCAATTGTGACGGTATAACCCATTCCCAGAGGCCTGGTATAACCGTTATACGTCATCAAGTCCTTCTAGTCTAGTATTTTTACTGTGTGCGATTTGCATAGTAAATATTGCTAGACTTTGTTCCTTATGCTTTCCTTATTCCGTGATTGCTTGCTTCTCTGTGAGTTTTCCT
>BQNB010161304.1:0-14696 GCA_026074375.1 Tanacetum coccineum
TCCATAACTTTTAATAGCCGACGGACCAAATAAATCCATATGTAATAGTTCTAGACATCTTTTAGTAGAAACCATATTTTTAGCTTTATGACTTGCATGAGCTTGCTTCCTAATTTTGCAAGCATCACAAAAATGTTTATCATATTTTAGCTTAGATAGATTTATAACTAATTCTTTGGATGACAAAGATTGAATTAAATGCATATTTGCATGACCAAGTCTTCTATGCCATAAGGTAGAATTATCCACTACCGTGGTGAGACATAATTTGTCTTGAGACTTATTTCCTAATTTCATTACATATAAACCATTTTTCCTAATCTTATTTCCTATGATTTTACCATCTTTAATTATTTCACTACCTTCTTCTGTAAATAAGACTACACATATTATCACAAATTTGACCGACACTAAGTAAATTAAATGCTAAGTTATCTACGTGTTCTATGTTAGATATACTAAGAGTCATTTGAGATCGTACCTTTTCTTATGATATTTCCTTTTAAGTTACTTCCAAATACAACATTACTTCCGTCGTATACTTTATAGGCTGAGAACAGACTTTTATTTCCCATCATATGTTTGGAGCAACCGCTATCTTTTATCTATTCATCCGACTCCAAGCAAGTTCTCAAGCATACCTAATTAAACAAAAATAAAGTCAAGCGCTTGGTCCCCAATATCTCATGGGTCTAAAAATGTTAGTGTTGTACATCCTTTGCATTTGTTGTAATTGGTTGAGATATTGAAATGGAATTTAATTTCCAAGATAAAAAATTGGTAAATTGGTCCGCTAGAGTTTCTTCTAGGTTGAGGTGTGTTGTGTCTTTGTAGAGAATAATTATTTCTTCTAGGTGGAGGTGTTTTAGACCTAGACCTAGTTTTGACATAACCTAAACCACTCTTAAGAGTTGGTTTTGAAGATGGTTTCATTGACTCTTTAATCTTACTATGTATTAGTTTCTTCATAGTAATGACAAAATCCAATCTCGAAGACATAGGTGGGCTAAACACATGTTCTGCCAATTTTTGGCTACTAAGCGAATCCACGAATCCAGGGATGGTGGAAACGTGCACCTTTATGGTGGATCCATCGGCTGCATTTTCAACGGATGACCCAACAAAGCTAATGGGTTTTGTTCCGCTTGTTTACACTTTACTACTATCAAATCCTAAACCTATTTTACAACTAGTTGACTTTTGAATATTTAACATTTCTCTTAGCGAAAAAGTTCTTTTATCAAATTTTACTAATTTAACTTGAGTTTCCTTTTTTTTTAACGGCAAAGATTTTATTAAACTAGCAAGACGCTAGAGAACTATAAAGAAATACAATGTGGGTTCTTAAGCCACTCTGTCCAAGAAAAAGTCTTACGACAACGATTAGAACACCAATTAAAAGAAAGAAGAACAATATCATCGAAAATCTCGGAACGTTTAGGAGGGATATCCTCGAAAATTAAACGGTTACGAAACCTCCATAAAATCCACCAGGCCACAGAAAAAACCCCCTCCAAAAGGAGCTTGTTGGTCGAAGACATACAGACCGAAAGAAACCACTCGTGCCACTCCTGAAACGATATCTAATCCAGCAAAGCCAAATTCCACCACCTGCAAATTCTCTGAAGAACAGTACGGGCAAGGTCGCAGCAAAAAAGAGTGTGATTAACACTTTCCTCATTAACGGAACAACTCGGACAAGCTGTGGAGTCAACGAGCACTCCCCTTCGAACCAGATTATCTCTAGTTGGTAAGCAACCAAGACGGGCACGCCACATGAAAATATTAACCTTGATTGGGATGATTTTCAACCATCGAGTAGGAATGGGGGTTGAAGGAAGGATCACATCATCTATGCGATTGCGAATATCTTTGACACAAAATGAACCATCACCAGCTAAATCACACACCCAACGGTCATTGGAGTCTGATAGAACAATCGTTTGAAGAAGATCATTAAGAGAATCCATCTGTTGGGATTCAATACCGCCTCGAATAGGACGACGAAACGTAAAACTCCTCGGACCATTCATTTTATCCGCAACTGAGATATCTTTATCTAGCTCATTTTAAGTTTGGCATTTTCTAACTTAAATTCTTGACATAACTCACACATAATGTCAATTTCTTTATTTCTCTCAAGTTTCTTAATTTTCTCATTCAACTCTAAAATCTTTTTTTCTAAAAGATCTCTTTTAGTTTTCAAAATTTTGTTTTTGTTGATGTTTTTTAAGCTAATTTCACATAAGTTATCATATTCAATTTGCATATTATCGTCATCAAAAGAAGAAATTTTCATTATAATGAGAAGAGTCAAGAGTTACCTCATTTGACGATTGAGCCATGAGACAAGTTTCATCGTTATTTTTGTCCTCAGCTTCATTTTCACTATCGCTCCAAGAACCTCCAATAAAGTCCTTTTGATCTTTGTTGCGAGGAGGTTTTTGGACAATCACCAATGAGATGATTTGGATCACCGCATCTAAAGCATTTTCGATCGCTCTTTCCTTTCTTCTCATCCCTTTGTCGGAATGACTTCTTTTCTTCTCTTGGTTGCCTAAAAAAATTGCCCTTTCTTCTAAAGAACTTTTAAAGTCCTTACGGTCATAGCATATTCTTCGTCATCACTTACGAATGTTAAAGTTTCGTCATCACTAGACTCTTTCTTAGCTTTCAAGGCAATGGACTAAACTCTTTCCTTTTTGCCTTTGTAAATTTCAGAATCCTTTTCCATGACAACTTCATGTACTTTTAGATTGCCGATGAGCTCGTCTAGAGCTAGTGATGACAAATCTTTCGATTATTCAACCGCCGTGACCTTTGCTCTCCATTTAGGATGTAGAGCCTTAAGAAACTTCCTAACATAGTTCTTGCTAGAGAAACCTTCATCAAGAGCTTTAAGACTAGTAATAATAGTGTTAAATCTAGCAAACCGTTATCAATAGATTCTTCTTTAAGGATAGTAAATTGTTCATATTGTTGAACAAGAAGATCAATTTTATTATCCTTTACTTGGCTATTACCTTGATGTGTGATTAACAACGATTTCCAAATATCTTTAGCAGTTTTGCACATAAAAATTCTTTCATACTCCTTTTTAGGTAATGCATTATAAAGAACCATTTTAGCTTCATTATTTTTAGCAAGTTTTCTTTTAATATCATCGTCTCGTTGTTCAAAAGGAACTACTTCTAAAACTTAGGTAACTTCGTTTTTGACAACCGATGGAAAACAACCATTCAAGATAATATGCTAAAGATATAAATCTTTTGCTTTCACATAAGTTTCAAATCTATTTTTCCTATATATAAAACAATTACTTTCGAAAAGTGGTGGTCTTTGCATAGATTGCCCTTCTAGCTATTTATCGGAATTCATAGATCGATTCAAGCTTTAATGTACAATATACATTAAGATCTTGGGTGATCTTGGCTGCTGATACCAATTGTGGAAACTAGAAGGGGGGGGGTTGAATAGTTTTTACCGTTTTAAAAATAAAACTTAGATTGTCGGCTTATGTGAATTCAAAAGATATACACAAGTGTATATGATAGCGATGTAATAAACAAATAAGTAAATACGAAGTATAAATAAGTAAAGATAAGAAAGATCAAACCGATGACACAATGATTTATAGTGGTTCGGCTGTGAAGCTCCTCTTCGCCCTACTCCACTCCTCAAGTACCCAACTTGAGAGTTTTCTTCACTATGTCAACAAGCTCCCTTTAGGCGGAGAAAACCATACACGTCGCTTACACTATTTCCGATACTAAGCTAAATATCGAGTGCTACTTCGAGATAGAACCAATCGAACACACTATTTATTTTATGGCCTAAATACTAACCTATCATACACTAATGATACACACAACACACAACACAAGAGATACAAGATAAATGATTATCACAACCGTGAAGACACAACTAAACTAATAACACTTGAAGCTTCACGTCTTCGTTAGTGTTCTTCACTAAAGAGTGGAATGAGTTGGTCACTTGTAATGGATTATAAAACAAGTATAATGATCAAAGAATATGAAAATAGAAAAAGCTATAGAGAAAAATATTTTTGAAGAATTGACTAAAATGAAGACTTAAGGTTGGTATTTATATCCAACATTTGAGATTCATATCTGGTCCAAACAGCTGGACTCACGGATCCACCAATAGCTAGATCAGTCCTTTGATTTTGCTGGATCCGTGAGGTGCAGCTGGGACAGATTTTGTCTTTTTGTGATTAACCCAAAATCTTAACAAAATATTCTTATGTACTTAAAAATCTGATTTATTAGATTTTTCTAGAAGGAAAATATTTCTTAACATAAATAAGGAGAGATTTTCTAGATTTGAAAAATTTTGGAAAGA
This sequence comes from Tanacetum coccineum, assembly GCA_026074375.1. Classification (NCBI taxonomy): domain Eukaryota; kingdom Viridiplantae; phylum Streptophyta; class Magnoliopsida; order Asterales; family Asteraceae; genus Tanacetum; species Tanacetum coccineum. The sequence continues at coordinate 4,366 of BQNB010161304.1, forward strand.
TTTCGAAAGATTGTTTCCACTTATGGTTAATTTTATTTGTCTTACATGATTAATATAACTAGCTTATAAATAGTCATGTGTTTACTTAAAATCATTTGATTAGAAAAGGTTTATGAAAATATTAAGTTTAGATGCAATAGAAAATATTTTTCTTTGGTCATTAACTACATTTAATAATGCCATATTCATACCTTACGTGATTTTTCGTCGTTAAGTAAACTTACGACTAAATAACTTGTTTACGTAAACTTTTACGTAGTATGACAGTATATTTTTTATTATCAAAACATGAAGATCATTAAATATAAATATCATTTTTACGCGAATATTTGTATTAACATAACGTTTGAACGTTTATCTGTTTAGAATATAATTCGTATGCTTTAAGGTTTAATGTGTAATATTGTTCGGTTTGATGTAGCAATTAAAATTAATCTTAGAAACAAGGTTATCTTCACTATACTCTTTAGTCATTTCCAACACTTCACTCGCGCAACATAGTGCAGCAACATTAGATTACAAAACATAATAGCAATTTCGAAAGTTTCTGAACCACTTGGAAAGTTCAGAAATAACAAGTGGTATGACTATATGGTTTAACACTGTTCGGTTTGATATGACAATTATTATTAATCTTAAATACTAACAAAATGTTATTTTTATTATTTTATCTTGGCGTGGACATGTCCACACCAAAGATAGCGCCACGTCACCACTAGAATATAGTCACGCGTAATTGTGGCTAATCAAATGCTAAACATGGTCAAAATTTTGGTCAAACTTATTCTTGAGGACATGTCTTTGGTAAAACCTAGGGTGGAAAAACGAGAGGGAAAATATTGGATACAATGGAGAGGCGAGGAAAAGCCAAACCGACTTATCCCCGAGGACATGTCCTCGAAAATCTTTTGGTCAAAATTTTCAACCCGATGACACCCTTGTCCTCGGCAAATCTTTCGTCGCCACTTTCCCTTTTTCTTTTAGTGTTTAATGATATAGGTAGATATATGACAAATATGTTGTCGTCATCACATCATTAAATTTAGAGTTAATTACTTGCATTATCCTTAAGGTTTACTGGGTTTTACATCTATTGTCCCTAATGTAGTTTTTACGAATCCTATCCAAATATCTAACATCGTTTAAATGCTTGTTAAAAAGGGTAACTTGATATAGATGAATAACGTGAGGGCATAAGATTGTAATTCATGTTTTCCCTCTCAAAATAACTTTTTAAAAAAATAGACTTTTTTTATTTTAGTATACTTAAATTTTGGGCTTCTATACTAACCGAATATTTTTTTTAATTTTTTGTATGATTTTTTACGTCTTTATACGTTATTGTACGTTTTCATACACTTTAATACGTTTTCGTCCATTTTTGTACGATTTTATAAGTTTTTACACGTTTTCATCCGTTTGTTTACCTTTTTATACGATGTTATACGATTTTTGTACGTTTTTTTATGTTTTTATACGATTTGTTTTGTTTTTTGTCGTAATTGTACGTTTTTGTATGTTTTCATACGTTAACATTTTTTTTCGTTTTGTACGTTCTTACAAGTTTTTATACGTTTTCATCCATTTATATATGTTTTTGTGCGTTTTTATACCTTTTTGTATGTTTTTACACGTTTTCATCAACTTTTATATGATTTTTTTCATTTTGGGACGTTATTATACGTTTTCATCGGTTTTTATATGTTTTTTTCGTATAAAAACGTACAAAACGTATGAAAGCTTACAAAAACTTATAAAAACAGATAAAAACCATAAGAAAACGTAAAAAACGGACGAAAGCGTACAAAATGTATAAAAACGAAAAAAACGTATAAAAATGGATGAAAACGTATAAGATGTATAATAACGCCAAAAACATTATAAACCGTATAAAACGGATGAAAACGTAGAAAAACGTACAAAAATCGTATAAATACGAATGAAAATGTACGAAACGTATAAACACAGATGAGAATGTATAATAATGTCCACACACGTAAAAACGAATGAAAATGTACAAAACATACAAAAAATGTTTAAATATGTACAAAAACATACAAAAATCGTATAAAAACATACAAAAACGTACAAAAATCATTCAAAAACGTACAAAAATGTATAAAACGGATGAAAACATATAAAAACTTATAAAAACGTACAAAAAAGAAAGAAAGTGTATTAAAATGTATAAAAACGTACAAAAACTCATAAAGATGTAAAAAAAACATTCAAAAACGAATTAAAAATTTCTGTTAATACATAAGCCCAAAATTTAGGTATAATAAAATAAAATAAAAATTAATTAAAAATAAAATGTATTTTGAGAGGGAAAACAAAAATTATAATCTTACGTCCTCACGTTATGCATCGATATCAAGTTAGTCCCTTGTTAACGAGCGTTTAAACAATGTTAGATATTTGGATAGGATCCGTTAAAACTACATAGACCTAGGACATGACCCGCAAAAAAAAGTTTAAGGACAATATATGTGAAACCTGGTAAACCTTAAGGACTATTTAAGTAATCAACTCTTAAATTTATATCTAAGAGACGGCAAGATGAAGTATTGACATTTTGGAATGTTTGAACAGATATTTAAATTAGAGTAAATTGCAAAAATGGTTATTGTGGTTTGGCCAAATTGCAGATTTGGTCCGTCAAATTTCAAAATTGCAAAAAAACGTCTTTATTTTGAAGGTTTGGTTCCACTTTTGATCCTTGATCGACTTGAAATGACTAAAATACCCCTCTGCAATTTGGCTAAACCATAAGGACCATTTTTGCAATAATAAAAAAAATTTAAAAATTAAAAAAAAACTGTAAGATTTTTTTTTTAATTTTTTTTATTTCGGTTTCAATTTACGAGCAATAATTTTAAAAAAATTGAAATTTTTTTTAATTCTGGCTTCATTTTACGAGCAATAATAAAAATAATAAATTTTAAATTTTTTTTATTTTTGTTTCAGTTTACGAGCAATAATAAATTTTTTTTTATTGTTGCTCGTAAACTGAAACCGAAATAAAAAAATTTAAATTTTTAATTTTTTTTATTATTGCTCGTAAACTGAAACCGACATAACAAAATTTAATTTTTTTTTTAAATATATTTTTTTTATTTCTCGTAAACTGAATACGAAATAAAAAATAAATAAATTCTTTTTAATTTTTTTTATTATTGCTCGTATACTGAAACCGACATAAAAAAATTAATAATTTTTAATTTTTTTTTATTATTGCTTGTAGATTGAAACCGAAATAAAAAAACTTTAGAATTTATAAATTTTTTAATTATTGCTTGTAAACTGAAACTGAAATAAAAAAAATTTAATTTTTAAACTTTTTTATTATTGCTCGTAAACTGAAACCGAAATTAAAAAAATTAAAATTTTCAAATTTTTTTTTAATTATTGCTCTTAAACTGAAACCGAAATAATTTTTTTTTAATTTTTAAAGTTTTTTTTTTCATTGCTCGTAAACTGAAACCGAAATTAAAAAAAGAAAATTCTTAGATTTTTTTTATTATTGCAAAAATGGTCCTTGTGGTTTGGCCAAATTGCAGAGAGGTATTTTAGTCATTTCAAGTCGACCAAGGACCAAAAATGAAACCAAACCTTGAAAATAAGGACGTTTTTTGCAATTTTGAAATTTGACGGACCAAATCTGCAATTTCGCGAAACCAGAAGGACCATTTTTGCAATTTACTCTTTAAATTATAAGTGTTTAATGATTTTTATAATTTCTGAGATTTTTATAAAGGTGTTAAACAAGTCATAATTTACCTGCTTAAACAAGTCATAATTTACCTTATATAAGTCATAATTTTCAAAAGATATTAAACAAATTACAATTGACTTGATATAAGTCATAAAATCTGTAGTTTTGTTTTTTAACTGCTTAATGTGTCTAAAACAAAAATTTACCTTATATTTGCTTCAGGATCATATCAAAGGTGCTTTTAAGGTCTATGAAAAAGTGAATATCTTCATATATAAATACATTTGGGTTACTTATCTCTTAAAATTTGTTAAAGGATATGAGAAGTCATAACTTGAATAATTTTAAAAAGTTATTAGAGCATGTTGTTGAAATGAGACTATTACTGGTCAATTATGTATTGCAATTATGTTTATACTTATACATATCATTAATTCTAGCACTTACATCATCCATTATGATGGTTTACAAAAAGGTTTATAATATGATAAAGAAGTTTACACATTTGTTAATCAAAGTGGAAACCTTGTTCATGCTTACATGAAATGAAAATGTCTAATATATTAAACATCTTCAAAATTTAATGCATTTGAAATATGTGTGATGTTTACAAAGCTTTAAGAAGTTTAAGTATAGTGGAAATATGTTTATACAACCAAAAGGTTTATCAGTTAATGGCATTGATCAATTATAAACCTTTACAAAAACTTTACCATAGTGGACTTTAGTATGCGTATGCCATCTCAGAAGAGGGTCTTGGTAACAAGTCATGGAAGTTTGTGATCTATCAACAAAGATGGTCCCGCTCAACAAGAAGTTCACCATGGATGAATTTTACGTAGGTGATGCAGCCCACATATCCGGTGTACCAAGAACTCGAGATATATATCAGCACGCAACCTTGTCTGAAGGACTTCCCGAAGAAGACGTAAGAACTTCATGAATTTCTTTAGTGATGTTCATCTAGAATATGTGACAACGAAAAAACCACGTGCGTGCACGAGATCTAAAGTTTATTGGTAAAAGAAAAGAAATCTTATATGATTTTATATATGTTTGCTTTATTAAAACGTAGCATAATTTAACAGATACGTGATGGGTATTAGATGTTAGTTAATAACACATGGAAAACCAAAATAGATTGCTCACGAATGTTGACTTGAATTGGGAAAGTAACAACAAATATACAATAACCTCCGCTTTTGTCTCATGCAGTTCAACTAAGAACAAGTTGGAGACTAAATATAATTTAAACCATATTTGATGTAATAGTGCATGAAGTGTAAAGTTTAATACGTCACTACTCAAAATATGAAACGGATCTGGGTGACATTTAACTAGAAAGGAGATCACTAGATCAGCCTTTTGTTTACCTTGATTTACGTAGTTAACTATTACTTGGCCACTTGGGATAATCCATTTTTTTAGTTTAGACCGATGTATGCCTTGTAAAACGTATAAAAGTATATGCACTCTATAAAACATGGTAGGTTGACATGAGTTTTGTCCAACACGTAAGGACGCTCTTGAGGGCGGACAAGGTGATTGATCGCTTATGGCCCTAAAATTTATTATACCTATATAGATATGCACAAACAATTTTGAGGTTGGATGAGGTGATCTAGCGCTTATGGCCCTAAAATTCATTATATATTATTAACTTTATTAAAACCCGGTACCGAGTCACCCAACTGCATTTAATGTGTTGTTGGGTCAACTCGCCGGAAACCACTATTCCCGCCTGAAACTGCCACTCTTGCCTGAAAACCCGGCAAACCCGGTTGAAACAAAACCCGGTTAATAATTTATTAACACCCACTCATTATCTCACTCCCTCTTTCTTCCCTCCTTCTTCATGAAGCTTCTTCCATTATCTTCCTCTCCTCCTTCCTCCAACTAAAACACGCATCCACTCAAAACGGACACGAAAAACACACATAGTTCCACCATCACCCCAAGCAGTTATTTACCCAAAAATAAAATACATATATCTTGAAGCTTCTTTTTGATCGGTGAGTCAAATCTTAATTCACATAAGATGGGATCAAGAAAAAGTCCATTAACAAAAAAAGGTATCAAATTCTTTATACAAAATTCATTCTTATTTCTTTTAATTTTTTTCAAGTTTAATCATTATTACAACTTATACATATATAAAAATTGATTGTTTAAAATAGGGCTTTGTCATAATTTAAGGCTTTTGTTATTATTATTTTTTTATTCATAAATTATAGTGGTTTTTATAAACCTTGGGTTTTTTTGTAGTTCGTATGATTTGATGGCTGTGGTGGTGAAAGTGGAGGCGGAGGAAGAAGAAGAAGGTGATCTAATTACGGTAATCCAAGCTCATATCTACTATGTGGCTCTTTAGATATATATAGATAAAGTTTTGATTTTTAATGTGAACTTTTGGTTTCGGTTTTTGTTTCTGTGGTTTTTCGATTTTAGGTTGTAAACGAGATGAAGATAAGCTGGTGGTTTGGATGTGTCGTGGAGATTAGGCGGCCCGAAGAATGTGGAATAAATGCTGAGGTATAAGATTTTTCTTTTGTCTAAGTTATTTTTTTTACTTTTGAGCTGATTTGAGTTGGTATTTCAAAATTTTAACAATTATTACTGCTTATTCGCATATAAAAAATGAATCTTGAAATTAAGGTTTTTGCATAATTTCGGGGTTGTAGCTTGGGAAGCTTATGATGAGTTTGGGTACAAGGAGCTTGAGTATGGGAAATCTTGCCGGTGAGTTTCACTTTTATCCAGACGAAAACATTCTTAGTTTATGGTTGGCTTATTATCTATTTGGCGGCTTATTATGTCTTATGTGTGCTTTTAATTGTTAGATCTAATAGTTTTGTAGCTCATGATCTAGTTTAATAGTCAGTACTTAAATTTAGTCTTAAAATTGTCTTATTGTTAGTTAAAACTGCTTAGAGGGTTAGATTCTAATTAAGTGCTTATTCTTCTCATGATTGTGCTTATTTGTCTTTTATAAACCTAGATCTTCATCTGTTTTCATAAAACAATGCTTTTTATGATCTGTTTTGGTTTAAAAATAAGTTTTCATAGTTTAAAGGAGTGTTTGGGTTAAGACTGAAAATGGGTCAAATAAGATATAAAACTGTTTTTAGTTTTCAAATCAGTTTTAAGTAGCTATTAATAAGTCTTTGATTTAGTTTTTATAAGTCTTAAAGTAGTATTGTTAAGTTTTTAGTTTGTTTGATCAAGTTCCAAGTCTGCTAGTTTTAACGTCCTTCAAATCTGTTTTAATCTTTGATTTATAAAAATGAACATTAGGAGTAAGTGTTTTGTGACCAATATGAGCTAAATTCATGTCATTATACATTTGTTTTGAAGTCACATAGTCCCTTTGATAGTTTTTGTTAGGAATAAATCTTCATATGACTTTATACTGCCAACAGTACTAAAGGAGTTAGTACTGCCAGATATGATGTTGCGTGAAAGCTACGGAAACCCAACAAACGATATATCATATAAGCGGTTATGTAATTGCGGAGCGAGTGGGTTAGCATTTTTATCGCCGCCACTATCCCTGGGTTATGCAACTGTATACAGCTTAATGGTTTTTTAGCTTGCTTATGCTTTCGGGTTTTGGATTGCACATGTTTCTTGCCCATGTCTGAGCGCCGCGAAAATAAAACCCAGATATCGACTATAATATCGTTCGTTGCCGCTATCCATGGCGTGCGACGAGAGTAAGAAAGATTGACAAATGCGTGTGTTGAGATCTGTTTTTAGACAGATACGAGGTATGTGGTTTGCTTGGATTTGGTTACCGATGATCTAATAAGCTTTGATAATCGATGTTGTTGGGTATTCGTTGGCGATGATGACATCTATCACAAATGGCGAGTTGTTTCATGGTGTACCTAGACTGGCGAGGTAGCCACGTCATACCAGTGGCTGCAGCCGTTTCGGTTCCCTGAATACATCGTATTTCTTAGTCTGAGCCTTGCTTTAATCTCAAAAAAAAGTTTGTATTGCTCTTATTTGCATTTCGGACCCCTAAAAAATCCATTCTCACTAGTTGACGGCAAGGTTAGCTCTATCTTTCCTTTCTGGTAGTATATGATGTAGGATGGCATCAATACCTTTTTCAGGTTTCCTATGTGATTAGGTATGTGAATTGATCACTTGACAATCTTGACAATGGGGTCTAGATTGAATCTCTGTTAACGGCTGATGTCGATTTGACGCCTTCTTGATGCCAAATCTGCATGAACATGATTGACTAATTGAGATTATAACGCTTGCGTTAAAGTGTGTATAGCTTATGGCCATGAGTGTATAAACCGATTTGGTAAAGTTTGGCGGGCAAATGTATAGGGTTGAGGTTATCCGCATCTTGGTGGGGAAAATTACTAAATTTGCAGCCATGGCGGGACAATCCTTCTTTTTGTGTTGATATTGTTGTTTTCGTTTCTTCTTAGAATTTGTTACCTACGGATTTGGGCGTGTCAAATAGGCTCACAGCCCGTCTATGTGGACTCCCATTGTCTTTTTATGAGATAAAAATACTGGAGATATTACTACTTTTAACCAAAGAGCAGTATTTGTTGGAAATCGTGATATATAATATACTTTATTACCATCGACGGATGCCGGCAACCTGGCGGAAAACCCGCCGGAACCCGCTGGTGCCACCCGGGGTCCGACCTTTTCCTGACCCGGGTACCCATTATATTCCGTCATTGCTACGTAAAATACCTGAGATATTGAATATAAGAGGTTGTGATGAATCGAGGCTACAAGTTTTATAAAAAGTTGTGCACGTCCGCGTCTTGGCGAGGCAAATTATTAACTTTGCAGCCATGGCAGATGTCTACTTTTTTCGATTCTTAAGCTCTCTGAGCCTCATTGATACATTTACACTCATCTCATTTTTGTATCTCATTGTCATCTTATAAATTTTTTTTAGGTTTAATGGAGTATTAAGGCTAGGGAAATAGTGTTATGTGGTGCTTGCGTGTGTATGCTGATGTTTGTGAGCGTTTATTGATGTTTCGTTCCTGATGCTTTTTTATACTAAGGTGGTTATTGTAAAGCGTAACTACGAAAAATAAAGGCTGTGATGAATTTGGATAGGTTTGGTTAAAGCCGTGAATGTCCACGTTTTGGCGGGGCAAACTATTAGGTTTGCAGCCATGACGGGTATTTTTGCTTTTCTCAGTTATTAATCAATCTGAGGTTCTGATACGAACCTATCCCATACTAGGCTCGTATCGGTTCATAAGCTAAGTGTAGAACTCACTCCAAAAAGCTAGCTCAAAAGAGGAGGGGACACCTAGACTTTATAAACCATCAACCAATCCCACACTTGGCCGATGTGGGATCATAACAATACCCCACCCTTTGAAGAACCAATGTCCTTGTTGGTCATGGCTATGTTGGTCACGGTTGGCACCCCTCTTTAGGTCCAAGCCACCGCTTCATAGGCCACCACTCCGAGCTCGTTGGTTACGGCTATGTTGGTCACGGTTGGCACCTTTTATTTTGGGTCCAAGCCACCACTTCGAGTGTTGGAACCTCGAAAACCTCAAAGGGAATATATTATTTTAATTGTAATTGTGATTTGTACATTAGATTGTATGTGTATTTATACTAATGTCATGGCTTAGAGATTAAGCAACTAACACATAACCTAATGGATACGGCCCGTCTATATAATTGAACCGACCCATCTAATCTAGTTTGGTCTAACAATATCAATTATTAAATTAAAAATGAATAGATGAGAGAGAAGATGCTGCAAAGGTTGAGGGAAATTTGAGGGAAAATGTTTAGGAGAGAGAAAAAGCTAATGTGGAGCTGATGTGACGAGGAAAAACTCCTCACGACACCCTCCACCCTAATGAAAGTGCTTTATAGCACTAGCCTAACTAAAGGAGCAAAACATGTATGCACTTCTTGAATTGAACTTAGGGTATGTTTGGCGACACGTAGCAGCAGCAGTAAGCAGTAGCAGTAGCAGTTAGTAGGAGTAGTAAGCAGTAGCTGTTTGTTTTAAGAAAGTGTTTGGTAACGTAGCTGTAAGCTGTAATTTAAAAGTGTAAAATTATAAAAAAAGGCATATAACCAAATTAAAGAAATTATAAATTTTATATTTGATGGCATAAATGTAATTTTATAACAAACTGCTTGGAGCAGTTCTGAGAAGCATTTGAGATTAAAGCGGTTAGACAACATTCAAACGCTTGTTGAGGTGTTGTCAAACAAGTTTTTCATCTAAAATGCTTATCGCTTACTGCTCTTAAACGCTTGTTGTCAAACACAGCCTTAATAGACTGGAAAATCTAGCATTTCAAATTTCAGAATCTAGTCACAAAGTGAGCCAAAAAATTTGTCACACGTGATCACATATCTTGGATCCGTCACTTGTCATATGCTTGTGTATAGGACTGGATAATGTTTAATCTACAAACTGAAATGGTATAAATATAAATGGATGTGGTTATCATAGATGTAACTGAAATGGTAAATCTATAAAATCAGGCCCGGTGGTGAGCAAGGGCATGCTGGGCCAAAGCCTAGGGCCCATTATTGTAGAGGGGCACCAAAAAGTTTAGATCCAGTATACATATATTGGTTATAATGAGGC
>BQNB010161305.1:0-14696 GCA_026074375.1 Tanacetum coccineum
AGAACGAGGATAATGATTATTGACTCTTCTAGATGGTGGAGTTTTTGACCTAAACTTTGGTTTATCAAATCTAACTCCGGGTTTTAACGATGGTTTATAAAATTGTTTAACTTCATTATCACAAACAATGGGAATTTTAACATTGTTTACCATTACGTGTTTTGGTATAGGATCCAAAATGGATTTTTAAAAAGAAACAGATCTTTTAGATTTGGGTGAACAGACAGGCAGTCCCTTAATAGCTGTGGGGGCTGTTTGTGCTTTATAGGGGGCGCCCTCAGTATTTGGGGGACCGCCACCAGAAGTCGTTTCATTTTGAGATTTCACAAATTTCATTTTCTTAGTCCCGCTTGTTGATGCTTCAAATGAATTAAATCCTAGACCCAATTTATCACCAAAGGGTTTTTGATTGCTTAACATGTCATTTAAGCAATTTGTAGTCTTTTCAAATTTAGTTAGCTTAAAAGCTTCCTCTTTGAGTTTTTCGTTGTCAATTTTAAGTGATTGACAATTTGTACATTCAAGATCAACTCCCTTGTTTTTCTCGAGTGTGGATAATTTTTCTTTTAGCTTACTAAGATCTTTTTCAAGCTTCTTTTTAGCCTTCTTTAGTTGTTTGTTCTTAAAGATGATTTTTAAACTTATTTTGCGAAAGTTTTAACATTCACTATCAAACTTAATATCATCTACCCAAGAAATATCATCACTGAAGTAAGTGGATTTGGAACATACCTCATTTAATGCTTGAACCACGAGACACGTTTCGTCTTTAGCCTTTTCATCATCTTCTTCACCACTATCACTCCAAGAACCTCTGACGAATGCTCTTTGGTTCTTGTCTTTCGATAGTTTTGGACATTCTCCAACAAGATGATTTGGATCACCACATCTAAAACATTTTCTATCAGTTTTTCCGTTCTTGTCGTCTCGGCTTCTTTGAAACATCTTTTTATCGTTCCTAGGTTGTCTTACGAACCTACCTCTTCTTTTGAAGAACTTCTTAAAGTCTCTAACCTCCATAGCGTACTCTTCGTCTTCACTTCCGAAAGTCGAGCATTCTTCATCGCTAGATTCCTTTTTAGCCTTTAAAGTAAGAGATCTCCTTTCTCCTTTAGCTTTGACTATTTTGGAATCTTTCTTGATGATCATCTCATAGACTTTAAGATTACCAATGAGTTCATCAAGAGATAGTGATGTCAAGTCTTTCGACTCTTCAATCGCCGTAACTTTTGCTCTCCATTTGGAATGTAAAGCCCTAAGCAACTTCCTAATATAGTTCTTGCTAAAATAACCTTCATCAAGAGCTTTTAGTCTTGTAATAATAGTATTAAACCTAGCAAAAGCACTATCTATAGATTCGTCTTCGGAAATGACGAATTGTTCATATTGTTGTACCAAAAGGTCGATCTTGTTATCTTTGACTTGGCTATTACCTTGATGGGTGATTAACAAAGTTTTCCAAATTTCTTTTGCCGTATTACACATGAAAATTCTTTCATATTCTTTTCTTGGCAAAGCATTGTAAATAACCATTTTGGCTTCGTTATTTTTCGCAAGCCTCTTTTTAAGATCATCACTTTGTTTTTCAAAAGGGATAACCTTATCTAGTTTGGTTTCCGGATTTTGTTCAATAGGTTGAAATCACCGTTGGTAATAACATGCCAAAGATCAAGATCTTTTGATTTAACATATGTTTCAAATCTATTTTTCCAATAAATAAAACTATCACTTTCAAAGAGTGGTGGTCTTTGCATGGATTGCCCTTCTAGATATTTGTCGGAATCCATAGATCGATCCAAGCTTTAAAATACAGTATATTTTAAAAATCTTGAGTGACCTTGGCTTCTGATACCAATTGTGGAAACTAGAAGGGGGGTTGAATAGTTTACCGGTTCGTTTTACGTTTTAAAAGTTTGCTTTCAAAATAATTAGATTCATGTTCTATGTTCAACCAATCAACAATATGAAACAACAAAATAAATATCTAAACTAATACTAATTAACAATCATAATAATATAAAGAGATAGAGAAAAGAACAATCAAACCAAGACGCGAAGAATTTATAGTGGTTCGGCTACGAAGCACCTCTTCGCCCTACTCCACTCCCCAAATATCCTACTCGAGATTTCACTATGTCAACAAGCTCCCTTTAGGCAGAGAAAATCGTTTACACGTTGCTTACGTTGTTTTCCGACACTAAGCTAAATGTCGAGTCCTAATATTAGCTAGAACCAGTCTACCACTTCACAAACACTACACAATCATAAGATCTACACAATCAGATTTACACACAATCCGAAATACACAATTACACAAGATAATTACAATAGAGATTTGATACTTAGAAGAAGAGAGAAGAGTCACTAAATAACAATTCGTTACTTGGAAAATACGAATGTTCTTCTCTTGCACTTGATATAAGAATGAGAAAGATGAGATAAGATTGGATCACTTGAAACAAGATCAAACAATGTTAGTGATCAAGAGATTTAGTGATAGAAAGAAGGTTTTTAGAGAGAGAAAGTTATCTGAAAAATTCATGCAAAAGGTGTGTTTTTCTGCCAGCAATAGTGCAGTATTTATAGATAGTGTAGAAACTAGAAAGGGGGGTTGAATAGTTTACAGGTTTGTTTTACGTTTTAAAAGTTTGCTTTAAAAGTATTTGATTCGAGTTATATATTCATCCAATCAACAATATGAATCAATGATATAAATATCTAAACTAAAACTAATTAACAATCACAATAATATAGAGAGATAGAGAAAAGAACAATTAAACCAAGACGCTATGATTTTATAGTGGTTCGGCTACGAAACACCTCTTCGCCCTACTCCACTCCTCGAGTATCCTACTCGATATTTCACTATGTCAACAAGCTCCCTTTAGGCGGAGAAAAATGTTTACATGTCGCTTACGTTGTTTTCTGACACTAAGCTGAATGTCGAGTCCTAATCTTAGCTAGAACCAATCTACCACTTCACAAGCAATACACAATCACAAGATCTACACTATCGGATTTACCAATGTTGCAAAAATCGGCCTAGGCGGCCTTGTAATCGCCGATTAATCGCTACTCGGCCATACACCTTGGAAAATAAGGCAAATCAGGTGAAAATTTGGTCTGGTCAGAAATCGGTAAAAAATGGGTCAAAAATCGGTAAAATCGGCCTAATCGGTCAACGAAAATCAAACATATTTTACAATGTGACTTTGAATTGTTAACTGTTAACTTTTATTATCTATGTTTATGTTTTGAACAATGTAACTTTGAACTCATTTAATTTTAGTGTATTTAAAGTGTTGTATCCATCTCATACAAGTAACTTTGGAATTTATATATAAAATTTGCAAAATTGATTAATCACTGATTAATCGCGCCTAGACCGATTACAGGCTACAGGGTGGTCGACCGCCCGGCTAGCGACTCGCGATTTTTACAACATTGAGATTTACACACAATCCGAATCACACAATTACACAAGATAATTACAATAGAGATTTGGTACTTAGAAGAAGAGAAGAGAGATCACTAAATAACAATTCGTTTCTTGGCGAATATGAATGTTCTTCTCTTGCACTTGATAGAAGAATGAGAGAGATGGGATGAGATTGGATCACTTGAAACAAGATCAAAGAGTGTTAGTGATCAAGAGATTTAGAGAAAGAAAGAAGGTTTTTAGAGAGAGAAAGTTATCTGAAAAATTCGTGCAAAGAGGTGTGTTTTTCTGCCAGCAATAGTACAGTATTTATAGCCAGCGAATCCAACGGTCATATGGGGGCGGTCCTAGGTATATCTTGGGGCCGCCGGACCCATAAGGGGGCCGCCCAGTAGACTCCGCTCCTATTTTTGTTTTTTTGTGGGGAAGGTTGTATCTGGTATGGAAGCTTCCATTTTGGGGGGAAAAACAGATTCAAATTTATTATTTAAATAAAACATTTTCTTTATTTAAAAAGTATTTATGTATATTTATTTTTGTAAAAATACTTTTGTGAAAATGTAATGGTTAAGAAAAAAAAATCTTGATCACTAATCATGCTTAATGATTTGTTTGTACAACTTAATGATTAATCATTGAAATAGGAATTTATGATTAATAATTTATAAACGTTTATTTTTATCGTAAACATTTTTACATTTTGTTATTATCAAAATCTTGAGAGGTCAAAAAATATAAATAACGTTTTTAGACATTATTTGTATTAACAATCTCCCCCTTTTTGATGATGACAAAATATAAACTCATTTTGTATAAAATTAAAAGTTTCAAATTATTAATGAGTTTTATTCTATTTCTCTCCTTTTTGTCGAATTCAAAAAGGATGATCGTCAAATTGTAGTAGAAAGAAAGAAATCGACGATATCAAGACTCCTCCTTGATGTAGGCTCCCCCTCATTTGGGGCACCAAGGGATCGATCTTACAAAAATTGTTTGCTACAAAACAAAGTTAGAAGTACAAGTGCAAGACAAATATCTTTTAAAAAGTATCAATATAGTAATGCATGCAATTCAACCACAAAGTAATTTCATTCAACACATAGGAAACCAATACCATAGCGGTATGATCATTACAAGATAAAGTAAAAACATGTCAAGGCATAGAGCTAGACTAGTAGATTCTTGAATCATAGGAGATGCCATAATCAAAAGATGGATGGTGTAACAACCGGCAATTTTCGAAATTTTAAATGATTATTCTACCCTTTGACTTTTCGGGTCCGACTTGACTTTTTGACTTTTAACCTTTTATTGTCTCATAAAAACAATTACCGCATAACCGGTAGAATTTTCGGAACATATTTAAATAATAAATCATATTTATTATTACATATCTCTCATGTGCCAAGTTATTTTTAACTTATTCGACTAGAAAACGAAGAAGATATATGTTATTCCTAAGTTGACTTATAAAAACGACCCACTAGACCACGTTTTCACAACTCGGACTCTAAAGCAATTTGATGTAAAACGACATTTCAGACAACTTTTTAATTTTGCCCGAGACCCAAAAACAAGCAGAAAATGACCGAAATACCCTCGCAAAATTTTGAAAACAAGAACACGTACGGACACAAAATAATTAAACTATATTATCACTTTTCATTAAATAGAAATATTTAATAAATTATTTATCATGTTATTTCAAAAACGTTTGATTAAAAACATGAATGTTAAAGTTAAAGTTTAGTTTCGGTCAAAGTTTAATCGTGGTACCTATAACTAACAAAACAATTTAAATAAACTTTATAAAATATTTTTGGAGATAATAGTCAAGTAAATACTCATTTTAAAGGAAAAATCATTTGGAAAACAATGGCGCAAGTTTTGCGCTTTGAATCATCCGTTAACCCGCCTAAACAAGTCCCGAACCGTTATTTAACGAAAATTACATTTTGGTCCCTCTAGTAATATTTATAAGTTATACCCTAAACTATATTTAACTTGCCATTTTTTATAACTTCTTTTATATATACATATCAAAGCATTAGGGTTTCATTTATATAAAAACCTACACACACTCCTCCCTCTCTATATCTTTCCGGCGCCCCCATCTTTTCCGGCAAGATTTCCGGCCACCCAACTCTGGCCAACAGCCGACACACCACCTTCTCCCTCTCCACACCACCTCCCCATACATCATCCTCACTCCACCATATCACCTTCGTCATCATTCCTAACCCCGCTGCCACTAGCATCACCTTGTCACCAACATCACCATGGCAGCCGCCATCACCATCACGCCACGCACATCACCACCACCCGCCCATCCCCGAAACATCACCACATCATCACCACCATCACGTCTGTGCAAACAGCACAATAGGTGCGTTTGGTTTTAATAAAAAACCTAATAGGGTGCGTTTGGTTGTCTTAACACCGCAAGGGTGCGTTGGTTTCATTTATAGCATAGGAAAGGGTGCGTTGGTGTTTATATCAGCCTAGGGTACGTTTGGTTTTCAGCCCAAAGGGTGTGTTGGTGTTATAGAAATATACAAAGGGCGCGTTTGGTTTTACGGAAATACACAAGAGTGTGTTTGGATATAGGTTTAGCAGCGAGGGTGCGTTTGGATCTAGCTGTAAATAGCCATTAGAGTGCGTGGGTTTTATGGTTGCAGCAGAGTGCGTTTGGTTGTTATGACAGCCACCACCAAAAAGGGTGTGTTTGGCTGCTGGTTTTATAACCCATTCGGGGTGTTTGTTTTATGGTATAACAGCCGTAAAGGAGTGTTTGGTTTAGTACAAATTGATTAATAAAAATATCATAAGTTTCTATAATATAACCGGATAATATGGTGGTATAAATTGGTTAAATGAATGTGTCGTTTTACTACTGTCATTTTTATGTATGACATCAATTAGGAGCTTTTGGCAATGGACTTGACAACCCCTATAGGGCTGTTTGGTTCAGCCATTAGAGTGCGTTTGGTTTTGCGTTTAGCAACACATAGTTTGTGTTTTGTTTCATTTATTCGGGTTGTACATTTTGTTAGATATATATTGCAACATGGATTGAATTGAGGGAAAATAATTAACCTTTGATTAATATGGAAAACGTTAAATAAACGAATAGGTCATGACGGGATTTTTATAAATTGCTACGTTTCGCAAATTTTTACAAATCTACTTTATTTATTATCTTGAAATGTCTTAAGAATTTTTAAATCGCGATGACCCGATAATCAAACGTAAGCTATAATTTTAGAGATCTCATCAATCCAGTCCACAACTTTAAAACGTGCGTTTATGTTTATAAAAGAACTTTCTGTTAAATTATTTGAGGATATTCGGGCGCGTGTCAAATTATTTAGTGTCATTTATTTTTATCACCTCTCTTATATAATATTGGAAGGTATTATATAATTAGACCATTTTATTTTAAATTCTGTCACCTTTTAAATAGAAAAATGTACTGTAGTACATAAATAACGCTTCGGGTTATACTTTTGGGGTAAATCTTGGTTATAAAAGTCACTATTGAATTATACACTTGTCAATTTTCATTATGTAAATATACGAATATATTACACACTTGCAGATATCTTTTTAAGTTTATTTTATTTAACCAACCACCAAACTATTACAACTTTAAATCTAAATATTTTATCAACGTGTCACGTTGACGTGCTCATTCATCGGAAAACCAAGTACATCATCCTAGGCTAGTGGGTCATAGCCGTTAAGATAAACCGCAACTTCTTGGTCGAGCTGTTCAGGTTTTTGTTTTGTCTAGCGCTTATATGCGCATTAATATGTGCTTAATTACACATATTTTATATCCAATAAAACGAGCTTAAATGATTAAAAACAGACAAAAATTACCAAAGATATGTTTGTTTTGCATTTGTGTTGTGCAGGAAACGGATATTCACAAAAGGACGAAAAACAAAGCCAAAAACGACAAAACTGGGCACGGAATGGAAAAGTGTGAAAAGACGAAGCCAAATCGAAGCCAAAAAGTCAATCAAGTCAAAAAGTCAACAGAAAAGTCAAACAGTCAAAGTCAAAGTCAACCCCGACAAAGTCAAAGTCAAGAGGAAGTCAAAATCAGAAGAAATATAACTTGAGGGACCAAAAATGCCAAATCCCTAAGTGTATTACAAGAAGAAAAAGACTACAAGGGTGGAATTTGCAATTAAGTCAAATTACAAGTAAGGGACGAATCTGCCACGTCCCCCAACGTATACACAAGGACTATGTTTGCAAAAGACATATATGAGTTGAGGGGGTTTTCTTGCCAAACCCTAAAACTCATTTAACCACAAGGACCATGGATGCAAAACTCCTATACAACTTGGGGGTCCTAATTTGCCAAACACCCAAACATATTTCCCTGTCCCTTATAACACCCTTTCCCGCCCATTTTTCCCCCCAAACAACTCACGGGTTAACCACCACCTTTTTATCCCATAAACCCCATTAAACCCTGGATAATCCCTCTCCTCCCCCTCCACTAAACTCACCCCAGCTATAAGATTGCCAAGTTGGCAATCCCACCACTCCCCAAGCTTAATTCGACGACTTAGATGGACTCAAAAGAAGCACAAGTTGATTTGGATGGCTAAGATTAGCTTTTGGAAGACTCTCACACAACTAACACACCCTTTGAAGCTCTCACAAGGAAAGCACATCTGCAAGACCAAGAAACAAGAATTCGCTATTACATAGGACCATTTTTTAAGCCTAAAAGGCATCTTAGCTTTAATCTTAGTTTACTTTGTAATCTTCATTAAGATCACTTTAACTTATTTCACTTATTAAAACTTTCTTCTGTCAGCATTGTATCACTTTTAAAGTTTAATGAAATTTTGAGGATTTATTTAAATTTTAATCTTAAACTCCAAGTGTTAAGTTGTCAAATTATGTTAAAGTGAGGTTGAAAAGCCTAGAATAGCTTATTTATAAGCTCCTTCTGCATTATAAACAAAAAAGTTAAGTAGAAAATACAAAAAAATAATAAAAATTCCACCCTCTAATTATCCACAGCATACTTTTTGGAAGATTAAGCCAATTATGGAAGGGCTTAGGACACCACCTGAGCTTAATTTTGATAAGCTGAGGCTGTGTAGACAAAGCTCTTAAAGAGCTTATTTGCCCTTGTTTAGAGCAAAGGGCTTTGTAAGTCCTCTTTTCTTCATTTTAGCTTATTTACTTGCATTTGCTTATTTACTGCTTATTTATGCTTATTAGTCATGTTTAATGCTTAAAATCCAAGTCTTGTAGTTTAGAATCTAATTGTGCAAGTTTTCTTCAAAACTGCCACTTTTAGCTTTTGTAAACTGTTGGATTTTTAATTTGCTTATTTTAGTGCTTATTTGCTACTGTCTTGTGCTTATTTGTGCTTAATATTGATGTGTGATTATCTTTTGTTGAGTCCCTGTTAGGAATTATGAATTTCTAGTTCCTACTGGCAGTACAAAGTTCCTACTGGTAGTACAAAGTTCCTACTGGTAGTACAAAGTTCCTACTGGTAGTAAGATTTAGATTTAGTCTTCCTGGTCTTTTGGAAAGTCCTGGTCTTTTGGAAAGTATTAAACGACATTCAGAATGATTAGGAGGTTACAAGTTTATTTCTATTGTTCTTCTTACATATAAAGATTAGTTTCCGCATAGTCTTTGTATTTTTATCAAGGCTTCCAAGATCGTTCTGAAAAAGGTCTTCAACAGTCCCTTGTCCTAAATCTCCATAAAACAGCCTTAAAAAGCCATTTCAATACTTAAAGGGGTGTTTGGGTTAAGACCCAAAATGGGTCAAAAATGTCTAAAATTTCCTATTTACGGTTCAGTTTTCACCAATTTTTGATCTCACTTTTAGGTTAGTTAGATTAGGTTTTAGGTTATCATTTTTGAGCGATAAAGCACATTGGAGGGTGAACTAAATCAGTTTGAGATTTTGTTTATAAGTTTTGAGCTTCTTTCAGTAAGCTTATTTTAGGTCTAAAAGTATTATTCTCAATAAAATCCAAAAAATAGTACTGTAGGTCATTGTGCTTATGTGCTTATTTCATGGCTTTATTTAAAAAAGTGATAGGTGGCTTAATAAGGACTCATTAGTGAGCTTATTTCCAAAAGCCCACTTTTCAGTTTGGCTTATTAGTTATTTAGCTTATTTTATTCATTTGGCTTATTTAGGAAATTTGGAGTATACTACTTTTTTGTTGCAAATTGAAGTTAAGTTAAAGTTGTGTTTGTGTTGAAAAAGCTTGTTGAATCAGATTAAAGCAACCCATAAAGCTTTCCAAAACAACTCTTCTTTTTGAATATGAGCTATTTTGAGTTTGTAGTGTCCAAAATCACCAACAACCAAAAATTTAAAGCACTTTCTGAGGCAGCAGCTATTAAGCCCATTGTTGGCTTATTGATGCTTATTTTTATAAGTACCTTTGTTAAAGTTAACTTAAAACATGTCTGAACAAGTTTTTGCGTTTTTGGCTAAAAATGACTTTTTTAAAATCAGCACTTTTGGTGGAAATGGAAGGGACTTTGACTAAATCGGATTGGGGTTCAGGGTAGGAAACAAAAATTAAATATTTGGTCTTTGTCACAAATAGTCCCTGTCGTATAGTCCATTGTATATAGATCCTTGTTAGTTTTAGTTTAAAATAATAAGTTAGGTATTAGTTTTTAAATTAGTTTTAGTTAAGCATTAAAACCATTAATAACAATTTGGGCTATTAATTTTGTTAAATTTCTGCACTTTTTTATCTCACCCTAGTGAAATTTTATAAAATATAGGTAATATTTATTTAGCTCTAGGATAATTTTTTTTTAGTTTTAATCATTTAAATCTTTAAAAAATCATAAAAAATAAAATTATTCATCGAAAACAATATAAACTTTTTTAAAAATTTTCTTTTTTCATAATTTTATAGGAAAAATGTTAAAATAGTTTCGTAGGTTTATTTTTTACAAAAATTCAATTTTCAAAGAAAAACGGGGAAATTTGTCCCCGTTCTTGTCTGACTATCGTTTTTTTTGTGGACACAACGACCTCCGTTATAGTCTAGTTTTTTTAAACTTCGTTATTTGTCATTTAGAATCTATTTTAGCTTTTAAATTTGTTCTAGGGTTTAATTTGCAAAATTTAGGTTTTTAGCCCTCGTTTTTCGTGCCCGTTTTAGGTTTTAAGTTATATAGCTTTCGTTTTTAGGTTTTATCTAATCATTTTTGTATATTTCATTGGTAGAAATAGAAAACCCATCATAACCTTGTCATATTCAAACACCAATCATTAATCCGTCATTCGATTTTCCATTCAAGCCTCGTTGGGACATAACGACCCGGGAACTCATACTTCCGGTTTCATATATATTTTATTTAGTGAATTTTGACTTCTTGCCTTGGTCAAAGGTAATTGGTTGAGTGTTTGCTTATATATTATATATATATTATTGACGAATCAATTTTTGGCGCCGTTGCCGGGGAGGCTGTGAAAACGATTATCGTTACGTTTGACAATTTGTGTTTGAATCTGTGAATATTTTCTTCTATAAAAATTACTAAAAAGTACAAAAAAAAAAAATATATTTTTCATTTTCTTTATTTAGTAAATTACACATAAAAAACAAAAGAAAACCAAAAATATAAAAAACAATGTCCATCAAAAAAAAATTCAAAAATTGGTAAAAAATCACCAAAATATGAAATATCTCAAATATGGGTATTAATCCTAATAAATTCCGATGAACTTGTTGGTTCCCAACTCGAACAAAAGATTAAAAAAACTTGCCATTTTGTCCGCTTACAAGTAGGGTATAAGGAGGGTTGTTCCGAGGAACTACGACCCGAAAGGAAAAGGTTTTTAATAGCTTCGCGCTTTCCTGCTCCTCCGCTCCTTTGTGCGTTTTTCTTTTAGAGAGCTACCGTGAAGCAAGTTGATTATCGGTTTAAGTTATTCAATCTCATTTTGTCCTTTAAAATATGTTGTTTAAAAAAAACTCGAAAAACCAAAAATAATCTCCTTTAACCTCTTTGCCATTTAATTCTTCTTCTTATCCCTCTAAATTGTTTAATTCTTATGGCGTCACTCGATTACCGTTTGAATCCTATGTACACGATTAAAGAGTGTTCGTCTTGTGGAAGTTTGTACAACAAAGGCTATTGTTGTTCAAATGTGAGTTCCGTTGACAAGATTGTTCGTGATCCTAATCCGATTTCTTATGATGAAACCCCCAACTTGTCTCAACGACTCCCTAATTGTCCCAATTGTGGAGACCCGGTTGATGGTCTATATTGTCGACCTTGTGCTTTTGTGCGAAAGTGTTTGAATGAAGGTTGGTTTACAATTCATGATGAAAACGAAATTCTAAACACTTCCGAGTCATCCAATGACGATACTAACGTTGTTAGTGCACCCCAAGAGCCATTCGTTGTCAAACAGGACCCCGGTAAAAATTCCTCGCAAAGTCCTCCACATATTGACCACAATTGTTGTTACGAGTGTGGTGATTCGTTAGACGATATCTTTTGTCAACGATGTACTTGTAAGTCTTGTGGGAAAGGTGCTCATTATGGTTACAATTGTCCACCGCAAATTCCGATTATCTCTAATCCGGAACCATGCTACAATCAAAACCTTAATGAGATCCTACAAAATTTGCAAAGTTTGCAACAACAATGTCTTTTTGGTACGTGCCAACAATGTGGTTGTAATGAATATGATGGAGTTTGTTTTTATTGTACTGTTGGAAATAGAACACCAATCAATTTTTCAACTCCGTACTTTTCTAACAATTCTCCAAGTTTTTCAAACCCACCTCCACAACCCCCGACGTATTCTTATGAGTTTTGTGGGAACGATGCCCATTAGGGTTACGATTGTCCACCTCAAGTCCCGTTTGTCTACAATCAGGACCCGTGTTTCAATCAAAACTTTGATTATTTTCCACAAACTTCACCGAGTTTTCCACAACAATATCCTTGTTGTGAAAATTGTGGGGGTCCTTACGAGAATTTTCAATGTCAACCGATGAATTATTACGAACCTAATCCGTGTTATGATTCTAATTATTCCGGTTTTGACCAATTTGAACCCCCACAATTTCCCGTCATTCATCAACCGATTCATGAGAAAACTTGTGTTGAATTGCTAGTAGAGGAGCGGGCGGCTAACATTAATACTCAACCCATGCAGTATTCAGTCATTCATCAACCACCTCAAGAAGAAACCAGTTTGGAATTTTTGCAAGATCAAAGAAACCTAATTAACCTGAATCAATTTTATTTTTATGAAACTCCAAAGGTTATATCACTAGCATGGGAGACAATTCTTGAAATTGAGCATGCTTTTGAAGACAAGCAATATTAACCGGAGGGTATTTTAGAGTTGTTTCGTAAACTTCATAATGATGTGCAAAATATCCATGAGGAGTTGGCTGAGTATATTAATACTCTGAATTGGAATCGTCCTACTGTCTACTATGATGATGACGATGACGAGGAAAGTTCTATTCCATTGAAAGATATTATTATTTCTGGAATTCCTCCGTGTGTTGCAATCACACCCGTTTTATCAACCGAGGAGCCCGTTGACTCTCTCATAATGGAGGATGAGCATCTCGACACTATTCCGGCAACGGAATCGGACGAAGTAATAAAGTCTAGTGTCAAGAACCTTTTCTGAATCCCAAGTGAGTCCGAGGGTATTCCCGAAAAAATGTGTGATGTGCCTTTTCGTGATAATTCTCTGCCTCTTGACATTTCAAACGATCAATTTGAGGGTTTCTCTGATTCTAACGATGATTCTACTTTGATTGATGACGATTCTTTCTCTATTGACGGCATTGATTATGTTGAGGCATCACCTCCCGATTCTGAGCTCGTCAGCTTAGAGGAGGTGAAGGATTTTCACACGGAATATGGAGAGATTGAGGACGATATTCTTCGTGAAAAATTATCGAAAATCAACCTTCTCATTGCTAAGATAGAAGCAATTAATTCTAATCCACCTCCATCTTCTAATTTTGTGACCAAGTCTTCCTCTACATTTCCTAACTCTTTCTTGGAGGGGACTAACACCTTTGATAATTCTTTAACCGAATCTGAAACTTTCTGCTTTGATTTGGAAGAGAATAGTAGTGGCAGTACCACTACTCGTTCTGATTATTCTCTTCCAGATTATGAAGCTTTCTATTTTGATAACAATCATATTGAAGAGAAGAGTAGTGGCAGTACCACTACTCATTCTAATATTTCTCTTTCTAAATATGATTCGTTTATCTTTGATCTTTCGAATGATCCGTTTCCTCCTGCCGATAGGAGTGACTTTTATCATGAGGAGTTCGCCAATGAACTTGCTCACATCATATCTCATCCGGATCTTAAATGTTTCTATTTTAAGATTGAGCCTAATCCGAGAGATTTGATTGACCTTGGGATTCGTGAGAACCTTTCTTCTACGACAAATGTGAATTTACCATTCGAGGATGCCCAATCTTCTCTCTTCGCTTATGTTGTATGGATCTTTCTTGTTTTTCTCACGTATCCCTTTACTCCACCATATCTTCTCTCTTGCGGGAATGAAGATACCATTTTTGACCCCGACATCTCCGTTTATCATTCTTTTATGCCGAGTGTATCTCATCGGAGCGAAACTTTCATGAAATTCAATGTTTATCCAAACCACTTGAATGAAAGTCCGATGGAGATTTTATCTTCCACTTGCTCCCTCATAGACCAATGAATTCGGGGTCGAGTCGAGCTTGTGACTCGGTTAACAAAAACAAGGCGCTTCGTGGGTGGCAACCCATGCTTATCCTAGTAGTAGAATTGAATAAGTGTTTTGTGTTGTGAGGAGACTCGCCTCTTTCTTTCTTGTATGCTTGTGTTTTTGTTGTATGTCCAGGATTTCCTGGATTTTGAAGCCTCTCGTGCTCGCGGTTTTGTCCTTCGTTCACTAGAGCTTCAAATCCTCAGCTTCATTTTGGGAATCCGATATCTAAATCTTATCGACTAACGTTAATATTTAAGCATACTTAATAAACGGCTTAGGATTTACGTATAGACCCTTCTTAAAACATTGAGGACAATGTTTAGTTCTAGTATGGGGGAGATCTATCGATTTGATTGTGCATGCAGTCGTTGTTTTTACGTAATCATGTTTTTACCACCAAAATACCAAAAAAATGAAAAAGTTTAAAATTTTTCAAAAATAAAATAAGTGTTTTGTCACAATTTTGACTTTCCTGCTGGGTAGAAT
>BQNB010161306.1:0-10451 GCA_026074375.1 Tanacetum coccineum
AGGAATTGAATGTTTAGTTCATAAAATGACACGACCATTTAGAAAGTGACTCAACAAAAAATTAATGGAGTCAAAAATGTCGCATGTTTGCTATCGGTGACTGACCTCAAAATAGACAGTTGTCACAAAATAGTATAAGTATACTACACGCAAATATGGATTTGATATGGTATTTGGAGTTACGTCGTCAACCATCACACCAATAAAACGTATAAGATAATCATACAACGCATCTAAAATCTATGCATCAAAACCGGGAAAAACTGTTTGGAAATGCATGATTTAAAATAGGACATTGACTGGACTAGGTCTTGTTCAGACGTCGTAGCATTTGTTTGTGTGATATTGAGATTTCTGTGGAGACAATTTGCTTAAGGTGAGTTCTTATAGCCCCACTATTTACTATTTTTCTGTTGGGGGAAAATGATACTCAAATGTGTTTTGAACTATTTTCTGAACTGTGCGAAACGTGGTTTTGTTTTTGTGACAATATATGTGCTTATAAATGCTATGTGAATATGTGTAATGTGATCTTACTTGTATGTACTATGTTTGGCATGGAAAGTGTTGTGTTCTTCACCCTAATTTGCTCCAGCTGGTAGGCTTTAGGTGTGGTATGTCATCGGGGTTGCGACCCTAAGAGCGTTGGTACATGCTGGTAATAAGACTAGCGGGGATGTTAGGTCTTGGTACATGATTAGCGGGATGCTAAGTCATGGGTTTGTTTGCATATATTCACTGTCAAATAGCACACTTGTCCAACTGTTGAAAATATTGGCACAACGACTGGGTTTTTGAGTCAAAACCTACAAGCTCACCAACATTATTGTTGACGTTTTTTAGTATCATTTTCAGGTGAAATGAATGATCGTTAAAGTATGGTGCTTGTAGCAAACTTTAGAAAATTCTATAGGAATCTTTCTTGAAAAGTCTTGCATTTGATGTACGCTTCGGATTTGGTTTTCTTGAGGATCGAGATAAGATTTTATGGACCCCTACGTGGGCTTAAGTTTTAATAATTGGCGACTATGTGATGTGTTCTTGATTTGGGACATCACTCAAGGTTATATTGAGGTTGATGGTCATCATGACACTTTTCATTTATGCATCTTAGTTTTCTCTATTTTGTATCTTGTGTTGTGATTGATCATTACCTCGCATTCCCGTGTTTCCACCGCTGACGAGGTGTGACACAAGTGCTTCTGCGGGGCTGTGGTTTGGTCAAATTAAAGGTCAGTTGTTTTTTCCCTTTTAATTTCTTTTATATTAATGTGGTTGTTTTTCTTATTGCTCATATTTGTTCTTAATTGTTTACCTCATTCAAAACAATAGTGACAGAATGGTAATCAAAGCCAAGGTTATAGAGAACTAGGTGGTTTGGCCTAGACTATAACCTAGGAACCTTCATATAGTTGCATTATAGGATCTATGTGCGTGGTGTCCTGCTTATATGTGCTTATGTGGTTATAGAGTATATATAGCATTAGTTAAGTCATTCATTGAAATGCGTGAGCCTAATACTAAGTACAACTAGGAAAGGATACGGGTATAAATACGGTGGCCAACGTAATTATAAACGTATCACGACTCACGCATATTTAGTATTATCGTCCGCACAAATTGGTGTTGACACCTTAGGACCGCATGATGTAGGGTATAGTATATTAAGCTATCCTATGCGTATTGACTGTCCTACCTACCTAACATTGCCCATGTTCTCCCTTGTGTAGATAATGTCGCCTACGATGATGACCTGAAGTGCTGGTTGGTCTGCTGCCGCATCACGAGGAGGGGGAACGGGTAGACGAGCTGGTAGTGGTAGTGGTAGGACTAGAGGTCATTATGGTAATTAGGGTGATGGTAGGATTGATGGTTAGGGTGGCTAAGTAGGTGGTCAGGGTAGTAAGGTAAATGGTGGTGTTGACGGAGTCCTTGACTTCTCCACCATCATTGCACAACAGTTGCAAAATTTACTCCCCACTATTGCAGCCCAAGTAGACAACCAAGATGACCACATCCAGGGTGATGTTAGAATGCCATTGAAGGCAATGATCGTAGGGGTTGTGCCTATAAGGAATTGTTAGCCTGTAACCCAAAGAAGTATGATGGTAAGGGAGGTGCTATAGTGTATACCCGTTGGATTAAGAAGATGGAGTCAGTTAATTATATGAGTGGGTGTAGGGATAGTCAGAGAGTGAAGTACACTGCTGGTTAATTTGTTGGTAAGGTTCTCACGTGGTGGAATTCTGAGATCCACACACGGGGTTGAAAGGCCGCTGTAGGCATGTCTTGGGAAGACTTTAGGACTTTGACTAGAGAGGAATTTTGCCCGAGTAATGAGATGCAAAAGTTGGAAAATGAGTTATGGAATCACGCCATGGTCGGGGCTGGCCATGCTGTGTACGCTTGCGATTTCTATATACTCTCCACTCTATTGACCAATAATCCATATGAAGTAATTGCAGCCTTGCATCAGTACTTGTTATTGGTTTTGTTTTGAGAATGGCACCCTTACTTTTACCCTGCTCGCTTGCTGAATACAAATGGTCTTTATCATATTTGAACTTTAGAAGACCGACAACCATGTCTTGTTTAGCAAGTTGCTCTTTATCGTATTTTTGTATTTTGGATTTCCATCTCTAAAAGATTAGAAATTTCCTATAGCTTATTGAGTTCTTGAACGATTTGTTCTTTAGTTAAGTTAGGTGGTTATGTTTGTGTGGGAAGTGAATGAGAAACATTTAGAATATATCCATGAGGTCTTGAAAGGGAGATGAATTGGGTTGGTGATGGAGATGAGATTTGATGGAGAATTCCTTTAATTGAGGGTGTTTTAAGATGAGTACTTGATGGAGTTGAAGAGGTAGGTTTACTAGGAACTGGTGAGGTTGTAACATCATCATCTTGAATTAATCCCAAGGAAAAGTTGTTTCTTCCATAAAGGTTTGATGGTTATCCTAGGTTTTGTGGAAGATGTGTTTGTGGAGGAAGTTTGAGAGGATGCCGTGGAAGAATTTGAGGCTTAAGAAAAAGAAATGGTGTAAGTATAGGTGCTAAATCAAATGAATATCATATTATCAAATATAAAACGCAGCGAACAAGCACCTAAACAACAATGCCATAGAGGCATATGATCAATCAAATAAAAACAAGAAAAGTAATACCTTTGTAGCGTGATCGGTAGAATCAACCGGTGACCTTCACCCTAGTACGAAACACCAAGTGAAACCAAGTGATCAAATGGAGATCACCTCTATGATGTAATCCACACATACACTTCCATGTATACCAAATGATGCTATCTAAACCCGAAACTTAAGATTTCAACTTGTAAATAATTAAGATACAAAGTGATGGGAAAATAAGAACACCAAAACCTTATCTCAAGAGTGTGTGCTGTATGTATATATAGGGAGAGGAAGGAAGAGATTTTAGGAAAGTTATTAGTCACATTAATTAGAAAATCAATTAGGAGATAATTCATATTATATTGAAGGTCAAACAATCTTATCCCTTCTCATACATTCCATGAATGAGCCGGGCCCCTATAGGGCTTGTATGGGCCTCCTCTTTTGTTTTCCAAGTCTAATTAACTAAGTACAATAGTTAGTTATTAGAAGCCAAATAGTTATCCCGTGTTACGTGGATTATTTATACAATAAACATGATATATAAATGGTACCTTAGTGTATATGTGTGTGACCTCATAGGCTCACATGTGTCTAGCCATATAATTAGTTATTATGACACGAGCATACTCCAACAGCTCCCACTTGTGCACGTCATAATAATCAAGTAATTATACAAGCAAAGGTTAGCGTCTAGCAACACGCCAATGCCCCCAGAGACATATGAGGATAGTTGAACATCTGACATGGATCATAAGTCATTCTAAGGTTTAACAATTCTGTTTCTCGATATAGACATTGAACTAGTTTACCAAATCAATCAAGTAATCAATCTAAATTAAATTTGGGAGCGCCACACAAAACATCTGTATTCAAATCTGCGAAGGGCCCTAGTAGTATCATACTCCATTACATTGGAAAAGAAATCTTAATTTTACTGCACGTGTCCCAGTTATGTTGTTTCATTTCCCTCTTGAAAATAGCCTTTATAGCATCCTTCAACAGATCAACGTTGAACCATATCAAAGATTGACATTCCACACACACAAAACTTACTTGCATCTCAAGTCTAAGGATGAGAGATATAACCACTTGCGAGATTCACTATTGACACCGATCCATGTAGTGAATACTCGTAGGTTGGGTCAGTCTAATGTTCATCTAATGAACAACATATGAGTTTGGCGGTATCATCCTTTAATATTCATACCATATGAATATGACCAAAATCTCCACATTTGTCTTATTTCAATGATACTCCTGTATCATTAACTAACAATGGACGATTTAGAATAAATAAATTATTCATAGATTTAAACATGCTAATATAGAACACAGTTGTATAAATGAAGACGATCATACCAGGTATACCAATTCATTGTTAAATACAACTGCTTAACGATCCATTATCGCAAAACTAAAAAACATATTATACATGAGACTACTAGCAGGTCAAAGTTCAATGTTCCTAGTAGATAAACATGTTTGGTACAAGACATTAACTTTGCAAAAAGTACCAACTTAGTTGTCATCTGAGTGACCTTTGAGAACACTTGTTTCAAAACTCATAACTAGTGAAGGTTTTGAATAATACGATGATTGTCATTTTGTAAATGTGCGTTCAAGTGCTAATACAATAATACCAGCATCGCCATAACAAATTACATAGGTTGTTTGAAGCAAGCAAAACCACCTATAATAGACAGGTCTTCCCTAACAGCTTTCCTAACTGTAAAGTATCTGTATTCTTTAAT
Source organism: Tanacetum coccineum (assembly GCA_026074375.1). Lineage (NCBI taxonomy): Eukaryota > Viridiplantae > Streptophyta > Magnoliopsida > Asterales > Asteraceae > Tanacetum > Tanacetum coccineum. The sequence goes on from BQNB010161306.1 coordinate 4,883, forward strand.
GAATATTGCAACAATGCTTTCAATCAAGCAGGTTTAGTCAGCAGTATTATCATATGATGACATCTTGCTATGACTAGGGTTGAGAATCATCTCAATCAAAATAAGCATTAGTGTATAAACTCAACACTAATATCCTTATTAAAAATTCGTAAATGATGAATATGTCTTTAGTCCTTTGCATGCCATTTAGAATGTTCTTTCAATAGTAGTCTTAATGACTTTTCACTTTACGTTTACATGTTATCGTTCATGTTGCATTCATGCAAGTATTACAATTAGCCTAATAACATATCAATTCGACTACTTAATGAACACCTTTTAGGCTAAACTAAACATTTTCATACCTGTGTTTCAACTCATCAGTGAATAAGAACTTTGAGTCTTATACTTATAAGTGACATGTTGTGTTAGACTTATTAATCGCGTATGTTTATCCTAATAGACATATGATCCAAGGTTGTATGTTTTAATTCGTATATCTCTCGATAGAAACATTATTCCAAAATAAGGATTAAAATCAAGCTTTGGTGAAATATCATTTCCAATATGTTGACAACATATGAGATATAATAAAAACAAAACATAATGCTCCCGACTAGCTTCAAGGTGTACTCAGGAGTTATCTTTGTTTCAATCAAAATCAAACTATTAATTTAAACTTAAGATTCCAGCTCCTATATGCATGCTCTAATCCACTTGGATTTTACAGCTTGCACATTTTCTAAAGATAACTTGGATTCATAAACCCTTTTGATTACACAACGTCCTCTGCCACAGTAATCATTCAAAAGAAGTTTTTTGTGACATCCAATTGCCATATTTCATATTCATGAAATCAAGTATGGTAATTAATATATTTATTCATTTAACTCTTGCAAGGAAAAGAAGCTTTAATCATAGTCGATTGCTTGAGTATAAGTAAAACCCTTATAACAAGGCTTGCGTTTAAATGTAGTACATCTTTGTCCATATTAGTCTTCTTCTAGAAGAACTAATTTAACCTCTCAGTCTTACCGATAGGTGAAAGATCAATCAAATTCCAAAAAATGATTTTCTTTCATGGACTATATCTCAACATTCATCATGTTGTTCGCTAGTTGCATTCAAAGTTGTGTAAAGCCCCAACGAGAACTTTCCTCAACAAACAGATCTACCCACTTGCTTTGTGTAAAGGGAGACTTTCTGTAAATACGCAGCAAGTCGAGTAACAATAAAATTGTTCTCGTTTGGGATGTATATGTTGACAATTCTTGACTTTAGTTTGCTAATACGCTTAACATGATCTTAACAAATTTAGAACTTCAGTTAAGACTTACTGGGAGTCTTCCCATTCCATAACCTGATGGTGTCTAGTTTTACCTTCTTGGTTTGGAAACCATATTGAGTATAACACATAGCTTACTTAAGTTTTGTAACCTTGTATAAGATTAAGGTAGGGTAGTTAAATTTATCAAAATCAAACAATAGCACAAGAGTTAGATTTTACTACCATCAGACATACCATAGCGATGTGGTATTCTATGAGTAATGGGATTGTAAGACAGTATCAATAATAATTCCTTAGATAACCTAATACCCTTTGGCTCACATACTTGCCAATTTGTTCAAACATAATGGCACTAACAATAATTTCAAGCCAATTGCATGCTATAACGTAGAAGTCTTAGAGAAGTTCAAGGACTTTATGTACATGTCTTAACTAGAAGACATAACACGTTAATTGCTAACATTACGTTATAAGTCTTTGAACATTTCAATGACTTCATGTACATGTCATGACAAGGAGACATGACAAGTCAATTGCTTACTTTATAAGTCTTAGAACAGTTCAAGGACCTTATGTTTATGTCTTTACAAGAAGTCACATGCATATTAAATAAAGTATTATTGAACGCCGACTCTTGACTTTTCAAGTTAATTACATACTTCTTGTTGATGTCTTTACAAGAAGACACAATCATATTGGCTAAACCTTTTAGTGAATATGATGAAGTAGGTATTTATTATTTCTTGACACTAGTTCTAAGTAGGGCGACATACACCGAGGTGTATAAGTCCTAGTAGAATATTAGCTTTCTTACCATACTAGTTAAGAAAAACCATTAGTCATATTTTTATGTTTTGTACCATGCATACAATTAAGATTTCTCCTACTTGTGCACGACACAACATCAAGCATTTATACAAACAAGTGAGCATATTATGAGTCAGGTTACGATCCTGAGACTAGTGGGTTATGAGTCCACCATGCTTCCGTTTGTTTGTATGAATAATATGACAATGTCACAGATACGATATGATTTAAGTCAAACTTAAATCACATTTGCATTACAAGTATATCTAGAACTTTATTGTTTAATAAGCAATCGTGCATAAACATTGTATAGATAACTTTTCAGGCAGCGACATCAGAAAAGCGACAAGTTATCTAATAGAATAACATGCAATGATTATTATAAAACAATGATGCTTCATATGTGAAAATTAATGTATTATTTCAAGACCAGCTATAAATAAAATGGGTTACTTATAAGGTGATAAGCTCATAGCTCCCACTGAATTTAGACAACATTACATGTGCGTCTATATCACTAGTAAAATGCATTTCTCCCACTGGATAAGACAACATTAAATGCGTGTCCATACCAATAAAGTGCAAGTAGCAATTTATTTACTTTTCTACTATTTGAATATCTGCACATTATCACTAATGTGAGCCTCACGGACTAGTAAACATGTACTTAGATATTCAAGGAAATGTATAAAGTTCTACTATATATATGATGGACTAGCCATCAATGCCATTATTTAACTTGAAAGTTTTTACATGCAATTCCTCCTTCTACATTTCCTCAAGGGTGTGTAGAATCTTAGGAAAATTATTGAGTTAAGAAAAACTACTAGAAAACATGTTATTAATTTCCTTTTATCTTTCGTGATTTATTGAGATTTTCATTTCTAATTATTAAAACTCATACTATGTCTTGACGCTTCAAGATGTATCATTTGGTGGCTATAGAAAACATGTTCTCTAGTCATCCAAATAAGTTAGCCACTTGTACTTGATCAACCGTTTAGCTTTTATAAGACAATAACTATTCTTGAGTAATTTCTGTAGAAGTTTTTATGTAGAATTGATAATCAAGTGTACCTATTATACTTTTCTCATGACAAAGTAGAAAATGATAAGGAATAACTTTTCCATACAAGGAAAGAAGACTTAGTTTGTCTTCCACTAATAAAGAGAAGGAAACAGAACTTTTGTTTACAGTTATGTTGCATAAATGGTCCCTCATTAGGACAATTACAAAGTTCAATTAAGTATTTTCCGCTAATTATACTTTTAAATTAACTACCAAGGTGATATAAAATAAAACAATAATTTTTACGAAAGGCTAGATCCTCTCATTGAGGATCCACATCACATCATTTGATCTGCTAGTCAATGATAGAATTCCAAGGAAGAGACTTTCACGCAATTGCAAAAACAATGCTAATTCTGTAACCATATGGGACTCGGACAGTTGTAACCGAGAAAATCGAGCTGGCAATTTGTCCCATCCTTGCCTCGAGCCACGGTCTCACCTGCTTAACTCAATTAAGTCATTCCCAATCGAGAACATGCGTGATACGTCCCAAACATACTATATATAATATAAGTATATAAGGATGTAAACAATTATAGTATAGTAAGTATTTTCCGTCGGATTTAAGAAACTAACTTTTAACCAAAGTTGTCTAAAAAAAACCTCCCGGGTCGTTTTCCCTCGACGAAGCGCGAATTGAAAATCGGTTAAGTCCGTGATCGCGTGATTTGAATGGTATCAAAAGATTTTTGATTTGGTTTCTAATTCTACTAATGAAAACGAATAAAACATGTAAAGCACGTAAACATATAAGACAATTAAAAATTAAACAATAACGGGTATTTAATAAAACGCGACATTTAAACAAGTACATCAAATTTAAGCCCTACAAATGCAAATTTATTTTTCTAAAATCCTAAATGACAAAAGAAAATTTTATAAAAAGAGAATAATTTTATTGATTTTTTCTTATAATTTATTAAGAATATTTATTTATTATGAATTAAAAACACTTTTAATGAAAATTAATTATTAAAAATATTAAACTATTTTAATAAAAACTGGAAAAATACTGGAAATTAAATTGAACTATTTAAAACTTAGGAAAAATAAAAGAGCTGAAAAAGCTAATCAAATAAGCAGGATAATAAGCTAAAATAAGCTGATAGGCAAAATAGTAAAACAAAGCATAAAAGAATAATAGATGGAACTTGTGACAGAAAAGTCCCAAGGGCAGAGATGGTTTGTGTGTGTTGTGAAAGGGTTGACTATGGTAGAGGTCAGGGGTTCGAGCCTTGCTCACCCCTGACATCCCATAATCAACTTTTTTATTTTTTTGAAAATTTTTCTTTTGGAAAAGCAAAAATAAGCTGAAATAATCATTTTTTATAAAAACACTTTTTATGAAAAACACAAATAAGCTGGAAAATAAGCAAAACTAAATGGCAGTAGCTATTTAAGACTTAATGAGATATTGCTAAACTATTTGGCTATTTAAAACTTAATAAGCTAAGCTAGATTGGAAATAAGCTAAAACAGATTCATATGCTAACCTAATAAGCACTTGCAGGTCTTGAAGAATCATCAACATCTTTTTCTTCCTTCATTTTAATCAATGTTTGAGCCATGGTGATATCTTCATCATCAAATATACTTGTTGTTGTAGGAGGAGTTCTAGCCTCAACAACACTATCTTCTTGCCTAGCAGCATCAATATCTGGTCTAGCAGTACTAACTTCTGGTCTAGCGGTACTAACTAGTTCTTTAGCATTTCCTCCTTTATCACCACTGCTCTTGTCTTTAACAACTTCTGTATCATCAGTCAACTTAACCTCCTCAGTTTCACCACTTTGCCTCCCCTCATACAAAGCTTCCTCAGTTTCCATATACTCCATACCATGATCTGCATCTTGCTCATCAAAGATAGTACTATCATCCAAAGTTGATTTAGGTTTGGACTTTTTCCTCCCCTATTTGGATACAGACTCCTTCTTTCCAAATCTCTTCTTCATGGATAATCTTTTCACACTCTTTAACCATGCCTTGTGGTGTGAGATGCTTGGCTTGCACTTCTTTTCCAACTTCTTGATTCTAGATTTCGATGCACTAATCTCTGCAGCTTGTGCATCCTTAATAGATTCCAAGGCAAGAACCCTGTTGGACAAGTTAGTACATAAAACAGATAATTCTTGTAGGTTCAGGGCACCCTCAGTTCTGTCAGATGTGTGACCACCTAAAAGAGGACTATCATAAGGTGTCTGAACCTATTCCCCTTCATTCCCATTAGTTCCCTCTAAAGAGTCTCTAGTGTCTTGGGTAGTGGCATGGCTAGATGATGTTTCAGGGGGTTGGTCTCCTGTACTAGGTTGAGTGGGAGAGGGTGTGGGTTGAGGTTCAGTGTGTTCTCCTAAACCTTCACCCTCTGCTGCATGTGTCAACATGTTGGGAAACAGAGGTGTTATTTTTCCTAAAAATTTTAGTCC
>BQNB010161307.1:0-14696 GCA_026074375.1 Tanacetum coccineum
TCCAAATCTAAACTTAAACCAAAATCTTCCAAATACTAAAACCAAATAAAATAAACAAGCAAGACTTCACATGAAAATCTACACGGGATACTTCTAAGTCTGCTATCATATATCACCAAATTATTCATCTTTCACTTCACCTAAAAATGATACTCGAAACGTCAACAATAATGTTGGTGAGCTCATAGCTTTGACCTTAAACCCAAAAGTTATGCCAATATTTCAAAACTGTGGACAATATTGCAATATGAAAGTGAATATATATGCAATCAACCCATGACAAAGAAACTGAGTCTACTACAGGCAAAGAAACTGTTCAGTGTTATAATTGCAATATATATGCAATATGAAAGTGAATATATATGCAATCAACCCATGACAAAGTAACATCATTTTGTTTCAGATTATTCAGCGTGTTACACGAACTGAGTCTACTACAGGCAAAGAAACTGTTCAGTGTTATAATTGCAATAAGAAAGGTCATTATGCTCATGAATGTCAGAAACCAAAAGTTCATGATTCAAAGTATTTCAGAGAACAAATGTTGTTAGCTATGAAAGATAAAGCTGGAAGCAACCTCAACAATAAAGAGAATGATTTCATACTTGACACTTCATATGGAGAAGAATTAGAAGAGTTAACTGCAGCAGTCATGTTAATGGCTCGACTCTAACCAGCTGATGAGAATGCTGAGACTGTACCATCATATGATGCAAAGACTGTTAGCCAAGTACATGCTTCGTCTAAGGTTCATGAACAAGTGAGTCATACGAAACGTCAAACTATTATTCAAACAATGGATGATGATCAAATAGATTCTAATATCATATTTGATGATCCATTTGTGGAAAATAATAGTGGCACGTATGAACATGATTCAACTGCTCATGAAGAATATCGTGAAATACAAATGCTAGCATACAATGTTTAACACGAAGTTGAAAATAAAAAACGTTTGAATAATGAGCTTAAAAAGCAAAAAGATTTGCTACAACAAGAACTTGAGACGTTTAAGGATCGAGTCAAAACATTTGAGTCAAAAACAGTTCAATACTCAACATATAAAGAAACATGTGATGAATTGGAACGTGAATTAAGGAATGATAAGGACACGATTGACCGACTTGTGAAAGAAAAATAAAAAATTCAAAATGATTTTCTCAAAGTTAAAAATGAATAAATAATAATTCAACATGAAATTAAGTTAGAAAAGAAGGCTTTTAAAGAATGAGAAGATCGGTATCTTGATGATATCCTTGATCTCGAAGAGAAACTGAGTTCTCATGATCGAATTATTTATAAAATGGGTCAGTCAATTCAACGATTCACATGCTTGGGAAAAAACCAAATAAAGTTTATGGTCCGTTTCTTAAAGCTGGGTTGGGTTATACAAATCGTGAGCGTCTTAAGAAGGCCATTGCAGCACAACCTAAAATGTATGATGGTGATTTAATTCACAGTAATAAGTTGGTAATGCATTCAACTGATTCTGAGGAAAGTTTAGAGGATGCCGAAGAAAGTCAAAACAAAATGAGACATTATTATGAAAAATTGAATGCGCTTTATGACACATTTGTTCCTCAACAGGAACTACAAGAAACCTACTCAAAAACCACCGCACTTATTTGTACGTGCACCGCAACTTTATTTGTAAGTGCACCACATTATTAAGTAAGTTGCGCCGCACTTCCAGCAAAGGCTTAAATAAATACCATTAAATGGCTATCCGCCTTACACCCAAAGTCCGCCGTACTTTTTCCTAAGTGCGCCAGACTTTTCACCCAAACTAGCTTATAAATTGAGGAGGAATTTTCATCCTCAAAGCATCCCATCTCATTCTACAAATCATCTCCCTTACACACATACTTCCCTCCTCTCACCAAAACACCAAGAAATACCTCTTCCTTTGAAGAAAAAGATCTACCGACAAGAAACGGAAGACGGTTACCTACATAGTTTATTGAAAATAATGGAATATAGGTTTATGGTTAAAAAAAAGTATACTTTTGTTATGATACTCCTTAAGCCATGAGAGGCTACAATTCTCTCATGACTACTCGGTGATGTTACAATAATGAATAAGTGTTTGGTATGATCATGATCTCTTTAATCATAAGCTTATGTTGCAAACCTGTTATATCTTATTTATTCTTTTTTGCTTATCAACTTAGATTTATACTATTCATAGTTGAAAGACCCGTTATGATTATATGGTTTTTATAAGATTTAGATATGGTCTTAACGTTTGGTGTCGGGAATCCACTTTCGTATAACTGATAAACAAAATAAGCTTTTGATATAATAATATAAACTCAGATTAATTTGGAGTGGACACATTTGGTCTAGTTAAACTTAAAAAATATATGTCTTGAGTTAACCCAAGTTAGGTTTGTTAAATCGGTTTTTCGGACGGAGAAAGTTTCATTTTGTTTTATAATTAATGTCCATCTTCGAGAATCTAATTATTTCACATTATTAAATTATTTTTTCAACTATCTGAGTAGTCTATTATTATCCTAGGTAAAGCAAATAGTTATTTTCAAATTGGTAAAGTCTATTTTATTTTGATTATTTAAACACTACTCAAATTCCCTGTGGAATACGACCTGGTCTTAAACCTAAAAATATTAAAACTACATAAGTGGGTTTATATTTTTGACCCGTTTGTGTTTCCATATAAATTATCCGGTATTTTCAGGTTCTTATAAATCTTAAAACTTTTTGAACACATCAAGTTTTTTGGCGCCTTTGCCGGGGGGGGATTTTCTTAGTAGTTTCTTAGTCAACTTCTAGAAAATTATTTTTAACTTCCCCCTCATTTTTCAAAAAAAAACCGCCAATCAGTATTTTCTGGGGCAAAAACTGACCCCGAATAATTTCTCCTTTGGATGCAACACAACATGCTTCAAAATTCTTATAACTTGTTTTTGAACATTACCTGAGCCTGAAACGTAAACTTGAATCGAAGGGATCGTCGTCGGACGAAACAGAAGAGTTCCATTCAATCGTAAGGAAACCAAAACATATCACCTAAAATACTCGAGAATTTGTTTCTATTCCGCCAAATTTTTCGGGACTCAACCTCTTCGTCAACCTTTTCTGGTTACTCTTGAAAATTCTTTATCCAATGGCGATGAAACCCATTGTGGGCTGTGACGTGTTGGTCTTCTCCGGGGACTCTAGTTCTGGCAATCAAACCATTTTCTAGAAAAATGCTAATGATTGTGCATATTGTAAGGTAAAACCACCTTGGACTCTTGTCAAAGGAAAAAAACCAATTTTTGATGGTAGAACCCAAACGATATTCCTCATAAAAACATTAGTTCATGAATTCCTCGGATTCTCGATATGTTTAAATAATAGAGATACCCATAAATAAGCCCGTCCCTTCTATGATGATGGTTTCCATATCACTAAACTGGAGAAGCCAAAAACCATGGCTGGGTAAGAACTCAGCGAAGGGAACTATTGAAAACATAGGATGAAAACTTTGAAACGCTTTCATTTAGGTCATTCTTTCCCCCCAAGCTCTTTTTCGACCGACGCCTTGGAGAAATCCAAGCTTTCTTTAAACCTGAATAATTGAATTCTTTAACGTATGGCTTGGCTTGTATGAAGGAAAATGCTCTAAAACTGCCATGGTCACAATCTGTCCAAGGGCAATATCATAAAAATCATCTATCATGGTCTAAGCGAAATAACCCAAGAAGTTCTTAATGCCCAACTGGTGGTATTTTCCTCTACAAAACACCAAATCAAGCTTATCAGCTTCTCGAAGATAAAGTTATACTCAAGCTCGACTGGGCTAAAAATCAAAAAAACTAATTCATCTCTTAAGAAAAAACCTTATAGCTTTCGCGAATTGAGCAACAGTAATTCCGTATGACAAAAATATGGCACGAATGGATGCATGACTCAGAACATGGTATGCTTCATAACCAAAAGAACTTCAATCTAAATGCTAAAAAACAAACTCGATCTTAATGAAGATAGGAACCATACCCATATTTATGAGGAGGAGGTTTAAATTCTTGCAATCTTTTTGTAGACCCGGTTTTTACAATGATTACCGCGACCGAGACCCAAATCGCGATAATTGGCATTCGAACGAATGAAGTAGTTACAACCGAGATAACTACCGATCCAATACAGATGACAAACCCTATGATCTTCAAAACCAATTCAACAATTTCATGAAATCTTCTGCAAATCGGAATAATGCTGTCCATCAAAAGACAAACATTTCATGGAATCTCAAATAACCACTCGAAACCGTAGCCAAAAATATCAAGCTTCAATCCAAAACCTTGAAACCAAGTTCAACAGACTTGCTGACAACCAATCTAGTCAGCCTTTTAGATCTCTTCCTGGCAACTCTCAACCAAACCCAAAAGGACACAGTTCCAAAGCCTACCCAAACACGCAATCTCGTAAATGGAATTATGTGAGCCATATTCACAGAAGTGGGAAATCCTATTAAAACCCACTAGTTGAAACCAAAAAAGATCAACATACCATTCTGAAAAACCCCTATCAATTTTGATAGTGATGATGAAGAAGATGAAGAACCTACACCACAACCGAAAACTCAAAATCCCAAATAAACCAGACAACAGGCAAAAACTCCGTTACCTATCCATAACTAAAACCAAAAAAATTTTGTTCCTCATGTATTTAAGAAAATTGGAAAATGGAAGCCTAATACGGAAAATTTCCCGACATGATCCGCACTGTCCGAATCAATGTACCTCTTATCGTTGTCTTAGCCGGAATGCCTAACTATGGCAAGTTTCTCAAGGAACTAATAAGCAACAAACACAAGATCAAATAAATTTTTGCCGCTTTCTAAGGCGAATGGGAAAAGTTCAGCACATGATCCAAAAATAAAAGTTCCACAAAAACTCAGAAGGAGACCCTGGAAGTTTCTAATTCCATTGCAATTTCAACAAAAAACTTGTCTCCGCAAATGCCTTAGCCGATCTTGGTGCTAGCATTAACCTTATGTATATTTCATTATATCGCCACACTATCTCTCAACAACTCTTAAACCACCAAAATTGAAGGTAAGATTTAAAGCCGACAGATCATTCCAATACCCTGTTGGTATTAGTGAAAAATATGCTCGTTGAAGTTGGTAAATTCACCTTTTCCTGCCGATTTTGTTATTCTAGAAATAGAAGAAGATAGTAAAGTTCCCCTCATCTTGGGACCACTAGTAAAAAAACTGGATTTGGTCACAACACGCTATTTTTTGAACGTCTTCACACAGTCAGATATTTATGTTGGGGGACTAAATGTTTACCAGGGGATAAAAATAAACACAGGGCCACCCACTTGAAATCATTTTTTATGTGGACCATTTAGATATTTCATTGTCACACATTTGAATATTTTGTTTTGGCTAGGACTTAATGGTAATTTTTTGATGATTATTTAGTTCACTTATAATTTGGGACGTGTGACATATACAAAATAAAATTTTGAAAACCTTAATCCACACTATTTTTATTACCATATGTGACAAAATATATGTCACACAATTGAATCAGTGTGGACCAAATTCCATATATGTCACATGATCGTAATTATGTATGTGGCTAACTATAATCATTATGTCAAGTTTGTCACCTCAATTATTTAAAAGTGACTTGTATTTTTTTGCTGAATATTTAGTCACATATGAATTTGAAATGTGTGACAAATGGAAATTAAGGTAAGTTTGAAGCTTTAGTCACGATTATAACATTTAAAAAGTGACAAAATATATGGTCACCACTTGAACAGGTGACCAAATTGTCAATTATGGTCAAACACTTAACTCCTTGTCACAGTTATTTAAAGTATAGCCAAAAAATTCAGTACATTTTGGTCCCGCTTTAAATTTTTCCCAAAAATCAAAAACCTCCCTCCAACTATTCTTCACCAAATAAAAAAAACGTTTCATTCATTTTCTCCTTTGGAGCCGTGATTTTTTTCCCCCACTTTTTTTTTCACTTTGATTTTTTTGAGTATTTCTTCATGTCACCTACACCACATAAAACATAAAACTCCTATCTCACTTTCTTACATGTTTTGTCGTATTGGTCGAACCTTGGGTTTCAAAATCTCCAGAACAATCAAGGTAACACAATCTTTCTTAAACATCTATTTTATCATAAACAACTCCACTGATGAATGCTTTATTTTTACCGGGTTGTTGGTCTTCTAATTTTTTTAACAGATCTTGTTGCACAGCTATGATGTTGTATAGTATCGATTTGCTTATTAGGAATCTATGTTGGCCTTGTTCATTGATCTCACACGGTACTGCTTTTTTGCTATTTTTTTTTTATATTTCTGTTTCAAGGTTTGGGCTTATTAGTTTGTATGTAATTAAAGGGTTCATGTTTGGGAATTTTGTGATTAAGTTTGTATGTATATTAGGATCTAAAACTGAAAGTTAGGGTATTTTTTTGTTAAATTTTTAATACGTTTAGCTACCAAAAGTTCTTCGGTTTTTATGTTTATGTGCAGCCGCATTTCTTTCATAGGTTTAGATCTTGTTTGGTCGTTCTAATTTTCAATACAATTATCTACAAGACTTGCTTGATCTTCTGTTATTGTCTCCCACACAAGATGAGAGCTTAGGTTTCATGAAAAAATTAGTGTAACTTACCATGTTAGTAACTTGAGTGTATCTCCATAAATATCTAGAGGATTTTATGTGAAAAATATATAAATCCACATAGAGTATCCATTTGCTCATATTTCATATGATGTAGTGTATTTTTAAAGTCTGTTTTTATGTATATCAGGATTAAATAGAGGAAATAGTTGTTGCGAAAAGGAGAAAACAATTGAAAGAAAACTGGTACATTTGTCTTCGGTTTATGGGATACCTGTGATTTACTGGTATATTTTATCTTCCCTCTTCATTTGGCAATCTAATGTATACCCTAATAAGGTTGCGAATGGGCATTTGCGCCTTAATAAAACTAGGAGGAAAGCGAACAACATTCTATTGAAGGGCACAACTGCATAGGTTTCAAACCACAAGCATAGCAGTTGGCCTGAATATAAGGACTAGATAAAAGCCACGTGTCAAAAGCTAGGAGGGTTAGAGAAAGACTGGAAAGATCAACGATGTACAAATTTTTCGCTTATTAGAATATACTACAAACAAGAAAAAATGTTCTTTATCTGCACTGGTGAATTATGCATTATATTTAAATGATCAGAATTTTTGTTTTAACGCTGTAAGAGGGTTAGGTAATGAAAACAAGTGTTAGCTACTTTGCAAACTTTCAAAGTGTTTAGTAATTTTTTATATTATATAAATACCATTTTAACTGGCCATCTGGCTTGCACATGTGATTGAAATTCATTCTCTAACACAAATGTCATGAGTTTTGAATCTACACCTGACCTTTTACGCTTTCCTAATTTAGGTGCATGGCGCGTTGGGGGTAACGGGTCTACTGATAGGAAATACAATGGGTTGAGCGGGTTGGGTTTGGGGGAACATGCAAACCCTGCTATTTTTATGTATGTTTTTGTAGAACTGTATTACCAACTATAATTTCATGAATAATTATATATTAAATCTCAAAAATGAATGATTTTGGAGGTTTTATGCGTTAATCATCAACTTAGGGAGATTTTATATTGGGTTTTGACATTTTTCTCCTTTTTTTCTATAACACAAAACCCAAACCAAATGGTTTTAGATAGTTTCTCTGATATCTAGGGGTGCGTTCCTTAGGCGGTTGGCAAAACCTTTCATCTTCACGGGGTTTAGATTTCCTGTTTGTTTTAAAAAAAAAATCTTCCAAAGGAAATTAGCCAACAATATCTGTTTTTATGAAATTTGGAGAGAATCTTTTTTGTTTAAAACAAAACTATTCTTTAAATCATCCAATTGAGCGTGACAAGTCATATGCAAACTTTCTAATTGTGCATGCTATATCAAAGTATTATATATAATGATGTACTATTTGCTTCTTTTGGGTAGGAAGCTTGTTAGTCAAAATTTGACAAAATAATATGCAGTCTAGCAGTGAGTTTTAGTTTATGTTATGTAGGGTCACTTTAGTTTGAATGTTATTTAGCTGAAAAATAACAGGGGGTTCATTTCCTTGCTATAAAATAGTAAGTCGTTTTTTGACTGTATGTTAATGGCTGTAAAAATGGAGTGTTTATACTTGCTGACCGCAGGGTGTTTTAGTTGCATTTTAATGGTGGTAAATATGTGTCGTTACTTGCTAAAAATTTAGTGTTATTTAGTGTTGTTATTTGGCTGCAAATTGTTGCCATGTTCCTTGCTGAACAATTTGAGGTCATTTGGGTGTCTGTTATGGTAACAACAAAATGTGTCATTACTTGCTGAATCTCTTAGGGTCTATTTATGTGCATTTTAATGGCTGCCAAATATGTGTTGTTTTTTGATGAAATTTTAGGTGTCATTTAGTGTATGTTATTGGTTTAAAATCGGTGTGTCAATTTTCGTGCTGGAACTTTAGGTATTTGTGTATGTTAATGGCAACAAACATTTAGTTGGATGTTTCTAGTGCAAATTTTGAATGACTGTATATGCTTCACCTGTTTTTGCAGCATGTTGAAGAGCTTGTTGAATATCTACGATTTGGATTGTGGTGGGGTGTGGGTGGGGTATTGGCATGCATTCTTCTATTGGTATTGGTAAGCTCATTACAAACAAATAACCAAAAAACACCCATTTAAGAAGTCGCAGTACAAGCTTTATAAAAAAGACATTAAACCTTTTTTAATTTTAGTACTTCTTTTTATCTTTTTCATAGGAGTGACAACCTAAGGTTTTCGCCTTAACTTAAGACACATTGGCTTGCGGATTAAATATCACCTGAAACATGTACGATTGTCGTTCATCAGTTAGGAAAGAAAGTAGAGATAAGCAATTCTTGTGGTAAAATTTGCAGCCATTGAACTTATTTTCTCCAATTTGTCTTTCATAACTTTAAAAACCTATGAAATTCAAAAACTAGCTAAACGTATGGCCCTATTGCCACCCAAAATACCAAATTTTAAGATTCTAGTATGCTTTTGTGAAAAATGTTACCATCAGTTGTAGTGCAAGCTAGTGGAATATGTGAAAATGTTTTCAACTTGTGGTTGTTCTCAGAGATATATTCCTGTAGTTAATACAAAAAACATTAGGTTCATTGCTTGCTAAATTTTTTTGGGGTCTTTTGCTATATGTTTAATGGCTGCAAACATGTTTGTCATCTACTTGCTAAAGTTTTTGGTTTCATTTAGTGTTTGTTAATGGCAGCAAATGTGAGTCGGTTTCACTTGTTGAAATTTAGGGGTCTTTAGCTTTATTGTTTTTAGCTGCAAAAACATGTGTCATTTACTTTCTGAAAATTTTTGTGGGTTCGTTTAGTGTATGTGATTGGCTGAAATGTTGTGTCGTTAGTTGTGAACCTTTTTTAGGGTCGGTTTGTGTTTTTAAATGGCTACAAAATGTGTGTCGTTACTTGCTGGATGAAATCAATATGGTTTATGCTGTATCTTCCAAATACAACTGGCTTAGCTAAAAATATTGAAAAAACTAAAAAGGAAATGGGTTCAAAAGGGGTAAGCGGGTCAAAATGTCATTTATATGATACAATATAACTTTTAAAAATTGTTTTGATTGTATCAGGTTTGGGCAACAGTTTTAGTTTTGTAAAACATTACTTTAAACAACAAAAAGGTGAGGCAAACTAAACCTGTTTTCAAGGTGTTCTAAAAAAAAAACATACAGTTGGGGGGCGCCTGATGCAACCCTGTTGGTTGGCAGTGTGATCGTTATTTTTTAGGCTCATGTTATTTTGCTTTGGTTTTTCTCAATAGTGTAAAACATCCTAAGGGTAAACAACATTGCTGTTAAACTAGGCAATGAGGGGTGGGACCAACCTTGTTTGCATGATGTAAGAGAGTGTATGGCTCTTTGCTCATGGGACTATCATATCAATTCTATTTCGAATAACATGTATAATTCTTTAAATTATCTCATAGTGTTTATTCCGCTTCGCTTTTGTTATAGTTACACCATGTTTTACTCCCATCAAGGGCTCAAATTTTCTTTTGGATAGTTAAGCCTTGTGAGATTAAAAACAATGTCACATGTAATATTTGTGCTGCTAATTGAAAACATTAACAAACTATCTTGGATGTTTGATTACTACTAATCGAGCAATTGAAGGTTTGATGCTGCAATGCTACGTATAATATTTGTTTTTAAAGGAATAAGATGTTAATACTGCCCGATGTATATTAGTATGTTATATTATTATAACAGTATAAAGTTTAAAACTGTTTGGCAACAAGGAATGGTTTATTGCATGTTGTGGATTTAATGCATTGACTATGGTTCGTGTTTTATTTACTACTGCTATTTGGCGTTATTGATACAGTTGGGTGGTTATGAAGCCTAACTAGGCAGTTAATAATAGCCAGGCTTAAAAAGTTTAGTACTGCTAGCAGAAGTTAGTTACTGCTAGTAGCGGTAATTACTTGCTGGCGTATGTTAATACTGCTAGAGTATTAATATATGCTAGGGAAGTATTATAATTATGTTGGGCGTTTAAGTGTTTTCTTTGGGCCAAGGACAATTCATGTGGACATGGTTAAGCTTACTTTTTTATTACATGGTATAGATAGGATTCTTTTAGCAAGTCTAGAATTTGAATGGTTGTGATAGTTACACCTTTGCTCTGTAAACACTAACTTCAAGTTATGTCATCATTGACAGTATTTTACACTTTAGGTAATTTATCAGTATTTTATATGCTAACAAAATTATCGTTTATTTATATGAAGGATCAATAGTGGCTTCTAAATTTTTCATTATTGGAGTTGCACAATGTTTTAGTAGCTCGTATTATTTTCGATGATGTTTGGAGAAGGTACGATTCATAATTCAGATTGTATTAATTTTACAAGCCGCAAATAATCATGACAATTAAGATTTTTTAATAATCCGTTTGTAAAATTAGTTCAGGTCCAAAAAATTGGTTGCAAGCACAATATTTCAGGTCAAAGGTTTATATGATGTTCTGTCAGTTTGGGTACATTTATGAAACTGTTTAAATGTACATTCTTTTTTTCGTACAAAACTTTTGTTGTCAGTCTATTTTTCACCTTGAGAAAACAGGAGAATCCACTAGGTTTGAAAGTTTTTGTGTGACTAAATATTACAAAACGCCACACAAACATAAAATTCATGTGACCATTGGATGAACAATAGTCACACAAAATACACATTCACTTGACTTTAAACAACATATGGTCACACTTATTAACACTTTTGGCCACTTTTGGTTAACTTGTATGTGACTAAATCCCAAAAAAACCATGCTTTGTGTGACTAAATATTACAAAAGGCCACACAAACATAAAATTCATGTGACCATTGGATGAACAATAGTCACATAAAATACACATTTACTTGATTTTAAAAAGCATATGGTCACACTTATTAACACTTTTGGCCACTTTTGGTTAACTTGTATGTGACTAAATTAAAAAAAACATGATTTGTGTGACTAAATATTACAAAACGCCACACAAACTTAAAATTCATGTGACCATTGGATGAACAATAGTCACACAAAATACACATTCACTTGACTTTAAACAACATATGGTCACACTTATTAACACTTTTGGCCACTTTTGGTTAACTTGTATGTGACTAAATTAAAAAAAACATGATTTGTGTGACTAAATATTACAAAACGCCACACAAACTTAAAATTCATGTGACCATTGGATGAACAATAGTCACATAAAATACACATTTACTTGATTTTAAAAAGCATATGGTCACACTTATTAACACTTTTGGCCACTTTTTTTAAATTATATGTGACTAGCTCAAAAAAACAACACCCGTTGTGTGACTAAATCATCACAAACGTCACATTTATTATATATTCATGTGGCCACAGGACGGGAAATAGTTACTCTCAAAAACCATTCGTGTGACTATAAAGTGTTTACGGTCACTAATACTGATTAATCCAACAAAACTTGTGCCTAATTTGTCACATATATTCTGGTTTTGGTCACTCTTTTTCAATGGAAATAGCCATGAACTCCCTAACGTCACCGTATGTGACCTACAGTGGCGCGATCTTTAGTGACAAACACCCAAAAAAACATGTGTGACCATATGTATATGGTCACACATTTTTGGAGTGACCAATACCAGTTTTTGTACCAATGAAAAACAAAAAGAGAGATTGTGAGAATTTACATTGGAATGAGATTGGAGTTAATACTGCTTGGCATAAACTTAATACTACTAGTATTAAGTTAGTATTGCCAGGCATATCTTTATACTGCTGGGTAAAGTTAATACGGCTAGGCTTAAAGTTAGTACTGTTAAGCTAAACTTAGTACTGCTACATTATCGTTAGTATTGTTTGAGGCATTACAGAATTTTTTTATTTTATTATAGTTGTTGAGATATTTCTGCCAACTACATAGCCTATAGGGTTTGACTAATTGGAAATTCATGAACTTTCTATAAATTAGTAAGATTTCCTCAAGATAAGATCAAATTTTATTCAGTCGGTCAAATTACAACCCTAAGTGCTCTCAATATAATCTTAATTAACTTTGCCAAGCTTTCATACTCACATAAATGAGCTCCTCCCAGAAGTTTATTCCATATTTTCTTAATCACATGGCTAATTTGGAGTTTTGCGACAAGCATAACATGGTGGCCTACTTACAAAAGTCTGAAGGAAGTGAAGGGTTTCATCAAATGATTGATTTTCTGAATGCTAGTCACATCCAATATGCCCTCACAGAGAATCCAACAATATATGTTTCCTTTATTAAGCAATTTTGGAGCACAACTACTGCTTTAACAAGTGCTAATGGAAAGGTAGAACTAACTGCTACAATTGATGGACAAGTAAAAACTATTACTGAAGCCTTTCTAAGAAGACATCTAAAGTTGAAGGACAATGGTGGTGTTAATACTCTACCCAATTCAGAGATATTTGAGCAACTTGCTTTAATGGGGTATGTGACTGATTCTGATAAACTCACTTTTCAAAAGGGTCATTTTCTCCTCAGTGGAAGTTTCTAATTCATACTATCCTCCACTGCTTAAGCCCTAAGAAAACTGCTTGGGAGCAGTTTAGTAGCAATATAGCAACTGCTATAATTTGCTTGGCCACAAACAGGACTTACAATTTTTCAAAACTAATTTTTGATGCTATGATTAAGAATCTAGAAAACCCACATAAGTTTTTGATCTACCCAAGATTTATCCAAATCTGTTTAAACAAGCAAAGGAAACTCCTTCAACCCCACACACGAACATATCCTACTCCTATCCTTACACAAAAAGTCTTTAGTAATACGAAGAGGGTTTCAAGGGGTTATTCTGGAGTAGATTTTTCTTTATTTCCTACTATGATCAATGCACCTGAAACTTCTCCATCTAGAATAACATCTTCACCATCATTATCACCTTAACATACACCAGTCAGTACCTCACAACCACCAAACACTCAACCTACACCTAATGTAGAAGAGACTGTTCCAATGCCCCATGAATTACCACTCTACAGTGTTCACTCACTTGGACGTGATGAGGGTAGTTTATCACTTTTGAATTGATGGTTCTATGTACCAATTTGTCAAACAAAGTAACAAGCTTGGAGGCAAAGTTGGCACAAACCAAACAAACGTATGGTATTGCTCTTACAAAATTAATCAAGAAGGTGAAGAAGTTAGAGCAGACAAGAAGGAGATTCAGGATAGTTGTTTCTGATGATGAAGAATGTCTAGAGGATCCTTCCAAACAAGGAAGGAAAATTACAGAGATTGATCAAGATCCCTCTATTTTATTGGTACATGATGAAGGAACATCATGGATTCAAGAAGATATAGAGATTTAGGAGAAGATTAGTGATGATACTGAGGTAGTGCTAGAAGAAGAAGACCCTACTGAGCTTGTAGAAGATCAAGGTAGTGGTGAAAAAGGAGAAAAAGAAGTTAATACTGTTGATGCAAAACATAGTACTGTTATTCCAGAAGTTAGTACTGTTGCTGAAAACTTAGTGTATATCAGAAGGAGTGCTAAAAAGAAAAAAGATAAGGGTAAAGGAATTATGATAGAGCCTGAGCTTGAGAAGAAGACAAAGAAGCAACTAGAGCAAGAAAGACTTGGGCATGAAGAAGCTGTAAGGTTGCAAGAATAACTTAATGAAGAAGAGACTCAGAGAAATGCAAGGGATGTTGAAATAGCTAGACAGCTACATGAAGAGATTAATAAAGCAGGACAAGAAAGAGTTGTATCTAAAGATAATCAAGCTCATGTTATTGATTAGAGTGATCCTGTAGTGTTAAGATACCATGCTCAGCTGAATAGACCATACTCTGTAGCTGAAGTAAGGAAGAACATGGTCATGTACTTGAAGAATCAGGGAGGATACAAGATGAATTATTTCAAAGGAATGAAGTATGAAGACATTAGACCTATATTTGAAAAGGTATGTGATCAAATTCAATCCTTTGCATCCATGGATTCTGAAAAAGAAAAAGGTAGTGAAAAGAAATGAAGTAGAAAGAAATCACTTGTAAGGAAAAGAGCAGGTAAAAAGCAAAGTGAAGAAAGTATAAAAAGGCAAAAGATAGAAGATGATATAGAGAAGGAAGAACTTAAAGCCTATTTGGAT